>WNYA01000825.1:0-26886 GCA_019512145.1 Engystomops pustulosus
GGTCATGTCATCACTGAGAATACCGCCTATCCATCACTAGAGAAGCAGCTGGTGCCATCACTGAGATACAGCCTATCCATCAATAGAGAGCAGCAGTGGTCATCACTGAAATACAGCCTATCCATCCACTAGAGAGCAAGCGGTGTTAATCTGGAATACTGCCTATCCATCACTAGAGAGCAGCGGTGGCATCACTGAGAATACAGCCTATCAATTCACTAGAGAGCAGCGGCTGCCATTCACTGAAATACAAGCCTTCCATCACTGAGAGCAGCGGGTGACATCACCGAAAAATTACAGCCTATTCCATCAATAGAGGAGCAGCGGTGGTTTGTATCCACTGAGAATACAGCCTGTCCTCAATAGAGAGCTGGCGGTACTATCATGAGAATACGGCATCATGACTAGAGAGCGGCGGTACTATCACTGAGAATACGCCTGTCTATCCTAGAGAGCATCAGCGACATCACTGAGAATTACAGGCCTATCCATGATAAGGAGCATCAGCGACATCAGTGCGTATACAGCCTATCCATCATAGAGGCAGCGGTGTCATCACGAGAATACAGGGCATCCACACTAGAGAGAAGCGGTGCCATCATGAGAATAAGCCGAGCATACTAGAGAGCAGCGGTGCCATCGACTGAGAATACAAGACGATCCATCATAGAGAGCCGCGGTTGCCATCATGAGAATTACAGCGTATCCATTCACAGAGGAGCTGAGGATTCAATCACTGAGAATACAGCCGTCCCATCACTGAGAGCGTGGCTTGGTACATCTGAGAATACAGCGGATCCATCACAGAGAGCAGCGGTGCATCACGGAGAATAAGCATCCATCAATAGGAGCAGCGGTGTCATCACTGAGATAAGCCTATCATATAGAGAGCAGCGGTGCCATCCCTGAGAATACAGCCTATCATCACTAGAGGCAGCGGTGCATCAATGGAATACAGCCTATCCATCAATAGAGACAGCGGGTGTCCTCACTGGAATACGCGATCCATCACTAGAGAGCAGCGATGCACACTGAGAATACAGCCTATCCATCACGAGAGCAGCGGGCCCTCACTGAGATACAGCATATCAGACTAGAGAGCAGCGGTGCCATCACTGAGAATACAGCCTATCCATCACTAGAGAGCGCCGGTACCATCACGAGAATACAGCTATCCATGAATAGAGAGCACAGCGGACATCACTGGAAATACGCCATCCATCACTAGAGACCAGCGGAGCCATCACTGAGTATACAGCCTATCCATTCACTAGAGAGCAGCGGGTGACAGCACTGAGAATAAAGCCTATCCATCCACTAGAGAGCAGCGGGGTGACATAACTGAGAATACAGCCTATCCATCACTAGAGAGCGGCGGTGTCATCACTGCAGATACGCCTGTCCATCATAGAGAGCGGCGGTTACCATCACTTGGAAATACGGTATCCTCACTAGAGGCGCGTGCCATCACGGAGAATACAGCCATCCATCAATAGGGAGAGCAGCGGCGGTTTGTTCATCACTGAGAATACAGCCTATCCATCACTAGAGAGCAAGCAAGTGACATCAATGGAAATACAGACTATCCATCACTAGAGAGCAGCGGTGCCATCATGGAGAATACAGCCTATCATGACTAGAGACGCACATAGTGACATCACTGAGAAACAGCCTATCAATCAACTAGAGGCAGCGGGGGTTGACCATCATGAGAATCCCACAGCCTATCCATCACTAGAGAGCAGCGGGTGCCATCAACTGAGAAAAGACTATCCCTCACTGAGAGAGCAAGAGGTGCATCACTAAGAAGACAGCCTATCCATCACTGGGCAGCGGTGTTATCAGAGAATACAGCTAGCCATCATAGAGAGCAGCAGTGAAATCACTGCGAAATACAGCCTATCCATCACTAGAGAGCAGCGGTGGGCCATCACTAAGAAGACAGCCATCATCACTAGGAGCAGCGGTGTTATCACTGAGAATACAGCATATTAATCAACTAGAGAGCAGCAGTGTACATACTGAGAATACCGCCTATCATCACTAGAGAGCAGCGGTGCCATCACTGAGAATACAGCTATCCATCACTAGAGAGCAGCGTGTTTGTTATCACTGAGAATACAGCCTTTCATCATAGAGGGCAGCAGTGACTCACTGAGAATAAGCTATCCATCACTAGAGAGCAGCTGGTGACACACTGAGAATACCGCCTATCCATCACTAGAGAGAAGCGGTTGCCATCACTGAGAATTACAGCCTATCCACACTATGAGAGCAGCTTTGCCATCACTGAGAATACAGGGATATCCATCCACTGAGAGCAGCGGTGCATCACTGAGACTAACAGCTATCCATCCACTGAGAGCAGTGGATGCCATCCACTGAGGAATACAGCCTATCATCACTAGAGAGCAGCAGTGCACATCAATGAGATACAGCTACCATCCTAGAGGCAGCGGTTTTTGCCATCAATGAGCATACAGCCTATCATCACTAGAGAGCAGCGGTGCCATCACTGAGAATACAGCCTATCTATCACTAGAGAGCAGTGGTGCCATCACTGAGAATACAGCCTATCCATCACTAGAGAGCAGGGGTGCCATCACTGAGAATACAGCCTATCCATCACATTTCCTTGTATCTCCTGATCTTCTGCTCTCGGTGGTTTTGTAGCCTTGGCTGGATTATCCTTTCGGCAGCTTAGTGAAGGTATTTGCTCCTCTCTGGTGCCAGGATGCCAGATTGCTCTTCCTCAGCTGCTCTGTTGCTGTACAGGAGGACTTGGCAGCATATGGCCAAGAAAATATGGAAGAATGAAAAAAAAACGTAGCAGGAATAATTCTGGAGCTTAGTGCATATGTTTGCGCGTCGCCACCTTCTTCCCTTAGTGCGGTCTTATACAATTTAGACACAATCCTATCCCTATGACCTACAATCCCCGTGTAGCATCCGCTGCAGATCTGTGGACACAGAGAATAACAAGTGGATCAGGATCAAGCTGTGTCGGGACATGGATGTACGTTCCATTGACAAATGTGGAAATGTCAGGTTGTTTCATTGTATCACAGTAAATAAGGCAGATCCTATATCAGAATAAATCCCCAAAACCTGGTATTTAGGGGGAGGGAGTGAACAGAGCACAGAGAACAGCTGTGTTAGGACACACACCTAGTGAATGTGAAGAAGATTTAGGCCACGCTTAGGCCACATATGCCACTTATGTTGGTAGCGCTGCATTTTGAAACGCAACACTAGTGGCAAGTGTGACAGCAGCCTCAATCCTGGAATGTACATCCATATATCACAGTTCTGCTGCTACTAACAACATACACAAAGGTCTGATTACACTTCTCTCTAGGGACAATACATTACACTGGCTGCAGAGAGCACAGGACACAGCAGTGATAGGACACATCCTCAGTGCACCGGGAGAAGTTATAATTATGGAATATAAATCCATATATCACAGTCCTGCTGCTACTAACAACACACACAAAGGTCTGATTACACTTTTCTCTAGGGACAATATATAGCACCAGCTGCAGAGAGCACAGAGCACAGCAGTGATAGGACACGTCCTCAGTGCACTGGGTGAAGTTATAATTATGGAACATAAATCCATATATCACAGTCCTGCTGCTACTAACAACATCCACAGCAGTATGATTACAGGGATAATAAATAACACTGGCTGAAGAGGGCACAGAGCTCAGCAGTGTGAGGTCTCATTACACATGTCTGTAGTGAAAATAGTCTGTATGGTCACTCCTGCTGACAGGTTCCTTTGGCTGTTGCTTGCACATTGCAGCTTATCCTTGGGGGTCCTATTGGGGGGTCACTTTTCTATCTCACTGTGGAGACCTGTAGAAATCTTTGACGTTGCAGGTTTTGTCATTTTGAGGGTTACTTTGTATTCCTGCAGCGGGGGACACAAACCTACTGAGATTTTTCTCTTTTTCTTCTATTTTCTGGAATAATGTAGCGATTTCTGCGCTGGTCCGAGGGGGGGGGGGGGGCAGCCATCGGGCTCCCGGAGCCTCCTATTTATGGAAATATTTCTCCCATTAAGGAGTAAATGTGGTTACATGGGGTGGGGTGTGGGGGGTCGCTGGAGGTTTCCATAGTTACCCGGCAGCTATTCTAAGACGGATTGGCAGCGGCAGAGGCTTCTCTCCGATAAACGTGTGATTATTGCCGAAGAAAAACCCAACAGGAAAGAGCAACTGGTTTCCAGAAGAAAGAAGTCAATAGACGGAAAATGCAGAAAAAACAACATAGTTAACAAAGTCTATTGTGCGGCCGTCAGGAGGGGAAGCAGCCGATAACAGTCATTAGTCAGCGGCAGGCGAAGGGAGAGGGGGAGCAGGGAAGAGGGGGAGCAAGGAAGAGGGGGAGCAGGGAAGAGAGGAACAGGGAAGAGGGGAGCAGGGGGAGCAGGGAAGAGGGGGAGCAGGGAAGGGGGGGAGCAGTGAGAATAAAGCCTATCATCCACTAGAGAGCGCGGGGTGGACATAACTGAGAAACAAGCCTATCCATCACTAGAGAGCGGCGGTTTCATCACTGCAGATACGCCTGTCCACATAGAGAGCGGGCGGTACCATCACTGAGAATACAGGTATCCATCACTAGAGAGCGCGGTTGCCATCCGCGAGAAATACAAGCCTATCCATCAATAGGGAGAGCACGCGGTTGTCATCACTGAGAATACAGCCTATCCATCACTAGAGGAGCAGCAAGTGACATGCATGGAGACTACAGACTATCCATCACTAGAGAGCAGCGGGTGCCATCATGAGAATACAGCCTATACATCGACATAGAGAGCACATAGGAATCACTGAGAATACAAGCCTATCACATCACTAGAGGCAGCGGGGGTTGACCATCACTGAGAATCCCACAGCCTATCCATCACTAGAGAGCAGCGGGTGGCCATCAACTGAGAAAAGACTTCCCTCACTAGAGAGCAGAGGGTGCCATCACTAAAAGAAGACAGCCTATCCACACTAGGAGCAGCGGTGTATCACTGAGAATACGCCTAGCCATCATAGAGAGCAGCAGTGAAACACTGGAAATACAGCCTATCCATCACTAGAGAGCAGCGTGGCATAAGACGCCATCATCACTAGAGCACGGAGTTACACCTGAGAAACAGCATATTTCACTAGAGAGCAGCAGTGGTTACATACGGAATACAGCCTATTCACACTAGAGAGCAGCAGGTGCACATCTACTGAGACTTACAGCTATCCATCACTATGAGAGCAGCGGTTTGATCACTGAGAATACAGCCTTCATCACTTAGAGGGCAGCAGGTGACTCACTGAGAATAAGCTATCCATCACGTAGAGAGCAGCAGTGACACACTGAGGAATACCAGCCTATCATCACTAGAGAGAGCGGTTGCACATCACTGAGCTCAAGCTTCATTCATAGAGCGCGGTGATCCACAGAAACATCCTATGAGAGCAGCTTTGCCATCACGAGAATACAGGGTATCCATCACTAGAGAGCAGCGGTGCACACTGAGATAACAGCTATCCATCCACTAGAGAGAGTGGTGCCATCACTGAGGAATGACAGCGCTACATCACTAAGAGCAGCAGGCATCATAGTAGCACACTAGAGGCAGCGTTTTGAAATGAGAACAGCCTATCATCACTAGAGAGCAGCGGTGCCTCACTGAGAAGCTTCACACTCGACAGGCACCTGGATAGCCGATCATCAATAGAGAGCAGAGGTGATATCACTGAGATACGGCTATCCATATAAGAGAGCAGCGGTTTCATACTGAGAATACAGCCTATCCATCACTAGAGAGCTTGTGGTCTCTGATCTTGCTCTCGGTGGTTTTAGTAGCCTTGGGTGGATTATCCTTCGGCAGCTTAATGAGAGTATTGCTCCTCTCTGGTGCCAGGGATTGCCAGATTGCTACTTCTCAGCTGCTCTGTTGCGTACAGGAGGGATTGGCAGCATATGGCCAAGAAAATATGGAAGAATGAAAAAAAAAAACGTAAGCAGGAATAATCTGGAAGCTTAGTGGCATATGTTTGCGCGTCGCCACCTTCTTCCCTTAGTGCGGTCTTATACAATTTAGACACAATCCTATCCCTATGACTACAATCCCCGTGAAGCATCCGCTGCAAGATCTGTGGAAACGGAGAATAACAAGTGGATCAGGATAAAGCTGTCGGGACACCGGATGTACGTCCATGACAAATGTGGAAAATGTTCAGGTTGTTTCATTGTATACACAGTAAATAAGGCAGATTCCATATCAGAATAAATCCCCAAAACCTGGTATTTAGGGGGGAGGGAAGTGGACGGAGCACAGGAAACAGCTGTGTTAGGACACACACCCAGTGCATGTGGAGAAGGTTTAGGCCACGGTTAGGCCAAAGTGCCACTTATGTTAGGTAGCGCTGCATTTTGAAACGCAACCTAGTGGCAAGTGTGACAGCAGCTCAATCCTGGGATGTACTCCATATATCACAGTTCTGCTGCTACTAACAACATACACAAAAGGTCGTGATTACACTCTCTTAGGGACAATACATTACACTGTGCAGAGAGCACAGGACACAGCAGTGTATGGACACATCCTCAGTGCACCGGCGGAAGTATATAATTATGGAATATAATCCAATATCACAGTCTGCTGCTACTAACAACACACACAAAGGTCTGTTACACTTTTCTCTAGGGACATATATAGCACCAGCTGGCAGAGAGCACAGAGACACAGCAGTGATAGGGACACGTTACCGAGTGGCAACCGGGAGAAGTTATAATTATGGATATAAATCCGTTATCACCGTTCCTGCTGCTACTACTACAAAAACACAAAAGTCTGATTACACTTTTCTCTAGGACAATATATAAGACCAGCTGCAGAGAGCAAGGCACAGCAGGGATAGGACCGTCCTCAGTGCACTGGGTGAAGTTATAATTATGGAACATAAATCCATATATCACAGCTGGCTACTAACACATCCACAGCAGTATGATTACAGGGATAATAAATAACACTGGCTGAAGAGGGCACAGAGCTAGCAGGTGTGAGGTCTCATTACCATGTCTGGTATATGAAAATAGTTGTATGGTCACTCCTGCTGGACAGGTTCCTTTTGGCTGTTGCTTGCACATTGCAGCTTAATCTTGGGGGTCCTATTGGGGGGTCACATTTTCTATCTCACTGTGGAGAACCTGTAGAAAATCTTGACGTTGAGGTTTGTCATTTTGAGGGTTACTTTGTATTCCTGCAGCGGGGGACACAAACCTACTGAGATTTTTCATCTTTTTTCTATTTTTCAACCTTCCGCCCCCTTAAAATTGGGAATAATAGCGATTTTGCGGCTGGTCCGAGGGGGGGGGGGGGGCGTCCTATCGGGCTCCTCGGAGCCTCCTATTTATGGAAATATTCTCCCATTAAGGAGTAAATGTTGGTTACATGGTGTGGGGTTGTGGGGGGTCGCTGGAGGTTCCATAGTTACCCGGCAGCTTTCTAAGACGGATTGGCAGCGGCAGAGGCTTCTCTCCGATAAACGTGTGATTATTGCGAAGAAAAAACCCAACAGGAAAGAGCAACTGGTTTCCCGAAGAAAGAAGTCAATAGACGGTAAAATTGCCAGAAAAAACAACTAGTTACACAAAGTCTATTGTGCGGCCGTCAGGAGGGGAAGCAGCCATTAACAGTCATTAGTCAGCGGCAGGCAAAGGGAGGACGGGAGGGAGCAGGGATAAGAGGGGGAGGGAAGCGGGGTGAAGGGAAAAAGGAGAGAGAGGAACAGGGAAGAGGGAGAGCAGGGGGAGCGGGAAGAGGGAAGAGGGGAGAGTACAGGGGAGGGGGAGCAGGGAAGAGGGGGAGCAGGGAAGAGAGGAACAGGGAAGAGGGGAGCAGGGGGAGCAGGTAAGAGGGGAGAGGGAAGAGGGGGACAGGGAAAGGGGGGGGATCAGGGAAGAGGGGGATCAGGGAAGAGGGGGCAGGGAAGAGGGGGAGCAGGGAGAGGGGGGGCAGGGAAGAGGGGGATCAGGGAAGAGGGGAGCAGGGAAGAGGGGAGCGGGAAAGATTGGGGGCAGGGAAGACGGGGGCAGGGAAAAGAGGGGGGGAGCAGGGAAGACGGGAGCAGAGAAGGAGGGGGAGCAGGGAAGGGAAGAGGTGGGAGCAGGGAAGAGTGGCGCAAGGAAGAGGGGAGCATGGAAGAGGGGGAGGCAGGGGAGGGAGAGGAGGAGCAGGATAGATGGGGGAGCGGGAAGGGGAAGAGGGGAGCAGGGAAGAGGGGGCAGGGAAGGGAAGAGGAGGACAGGGAAGAGGGGGGAGCAGGGAAGAGGCGGGGCGCAGGGAAGAGGGGGAGCAGGGAAGGGAAGAGGAGGAGCAGGGAAGAGGAGGAGCAGGGAAGCAGGGGGAGCAGGAAGAGGAGGGGGAGCAGGGAAGAGGGGAACAGGAAGGGAAGAGGAGGAGCAGGGAAGAGGAGGAGCAGGGAAGAGGGGGAGCGGGGAAGGGAAGGGGGGAGCAGGGAAGGGGGGGAAGAGGAGGAGCAGGGAAGAGGGGGAGCAGGGAAGAGGGGGCGCGGGGAAGAGGGGAGCAGGGAAGAGGGAAGAGGAGGAGCGGGAAAGAGGGGGAGCAGGGAGAGGGGGGGCGCAGGGAAGAGGGGAGCAGGGAAGGGAAGAGGAGGAGCAGGGAAAGAGGAGGAGCAGGGAAGAGGGGGAGCAGGGACGAGGGGGAGCAGGGAAGAGGGCGAACAGGGGAAGGGAAGAGGGGGAGCAGGGAAGAGGAGGGAGAAGGGAGAGGGGGAGCAGGGAAGAGAGGGGGAGCAGGGAAGGGGAAGAGGGGGAGAGGAAAGAGGGGGGCAGGGAAGGGAGAGGGGAGCGGGATGAGGGGGGCAGGGAGAGGGGGAACGGGAAGGAGGGGCAAGGGAGGGAGGGGGGAAAAGGCGGGAAGAGGAGGAGCAGGGAAGAGGGGGAGCAGGGAGGGGGGGGAGCAGGGAAGGGGAAGGGAGGGAGCAGGAAAGAGGGGGAGCAGGGAAGGGAAGAGGGGGGCAGGGATGAGGGAGGAGCAGGGAAGAGGGGAGCAGGGATGAGGGGGGAGCAGGGAAAATAATAAAATTATTTTCTGTTTGTATCTTGGTCTTAAAAGAAATCTACTATTAAAAAACCATCCTGATAGACCGGGTGCACATACTCATCAACCCAGGCACCAGGACCATGGTATCTTTTCATTTTTTTTTATCCATGACCTCCTTCCTTCTAAAATCAACTTATATAATTATGCTAATGAACCTGGAGGGCTCTGAAAACATTCACAGAGCCCCTCTGTGCTGCAGATTCACAGGCTGTTAAAATGAGCAAAACATATCTCCCCTCCACCTGCTCTATCCCTCCTCTATTTGCCTGTGGAATTTAGCAGCAGCAGGAAGTGCAGGGGGAGGGGAGACTTACTCTGCTCATTGTAACAGCCTGTGTAGCTACAAAACTGAGCAGCTCTAGAAACCCACCAGAGCCCTTCAGTTCATTATAATAATTATAAAAGTTGATTTTAGAAGGAAGGAGTCCATGGACAACAAATAGATGATTACCCCAGTCACGGTGTCGGGTCTGTGAGTAAGTGCCCCTTTATCAGGATGATTTTGATTGTAGATTTCATTTCATTTAAGTTGGGCGGTTGCCATCTTAGTGGGGCAGATTTACTTACCCGGTCCTGCCGGGATCCCTGAGGTGCGTTCTCCAATGAAGATGAAGTCCGGCGCATTTCACATAGCTTGTGCGCCCGAGATCGTCGCTTCACCACCGAGGTCCGCCGGAGTTCACCTTCTTCTTACCGGTGCTTGTAAGTGCTTGTCTTGCGACACTATTCGAAATGTTAAATCCCACGCGTAGTCCGAATCCGTCGGGTTGCAAGTCGGTGCTGATGCACCAAAATCCGATCGCCTGCGCCAAAATCCACTGTTAAATGGGTGCAACTCAGAAATCGTCGGGAAAGCCGTCGAAGATACGCTCCGCGGACCCTTAGTAAATGAGCGCGTTCTCTGCGGTGGATTCGGGTCTGGCCGGGATTCACTAAGGTAGTTCCTCCGATGTCCACCAGGTGGCGCTGCTGCGCTGAAGTCCGCTGAAATGCACTCAAGTACACCGGCCTATTCCTGGTGAAGGTAAGTGCAAGCTCCGCGACACTTTTTGTTTTTTAAATGCGGGGGTTTTTCCAAATCCGTCGGATTTTTGTTCGACCACACCCCCAATTTCCGTTGCGTGCATGCCGGCGCCGATGCGCCACAATCCGATCGCGTGCGTCAAAATCCTGGGGCAATACAGGGAAAATCGGCGCAAATCGGAAATATTCGGGTAACACGTCGGGAAAACGCGAATCGGGCCCTTAGTAAATGACCCCCAATGTGTTCAGCAGTCATAGAAAAACCTCAGTGTCGTGACTCTTCCCTCTCCTTCCCTCTCCCGCAGCAGAAAATCTCAGCACATAGTCAGTTTTTTTTCAATGACTGAAATAAATTCATATTTTGCTGACACTTCCTAATATTGTTGTGTAATGTTGTCTCTACACGAATCATCTCCATAGTAAAATTTCAACCTCTTGAGGTGATAATAGTGATGATGTGCCGGGAATGACCAGGAGCCGCTCGGAGATATTCCTGGACTTGTATTAGAATAGGATATAATTAGTTTGATATTCACATAAAATGGAGAGACCGGCACAACGTCTCCTTAATGATCCGGCGGAGCGTCGCTGCGCGTCACACAATGCGGAGAGTCATTCTATTAATTAAAGATAAATGGAGCGAACAGCGAGGACAAAGGCAGGATATCACTCCCATCATCTCACCGTCTAGGAGGGATGATGATACAATCATGTGCAGAAATATCAAATGCATCTTATGTCTCCGAAAACCCTTTGGTCTTTTCTCTTCCTCATAAAAAGCCACCGAAAAGCAGCAGAATAATTGACTAAATGCAATAAAAAAGTGAGAAGAAATAAGAAAAATTAAAGGGATATTCCACTTACAGTATGATAGGCACAGCACAGCTCCTGAGTCATGGATGGTTGGATCTGGTCTGGGATCTAAAAATTTAAGGGTTTGATCTGAGGTTCAATAATGTTGAAGTCAGTTGTAAGGTCTGAATTCCATGTGTGGTTTGGTCGGGGGCTGAAGTCTGATCTCGGGCCCCAAGTCTAATTTAGGGGTCTGTCCTAGAATTGAATTAATTTGGGAGCCAGGAGTAAGAGATGGAATTATTTTGTGGTTTGGACTGGGGTCTGATTAAAGGAAATCCCCCATCACAATCCAACCTGATAAACCAGGACATTACTCATAGATCCGTGACTGTGGTTTTTACATTTCTTATCCTTCTAAAAATCAACTGTTAACATTATGGTAATTGTACACTAGCCCCTCTGTGATCTGGCTTTACAGGCTGTTACACTGTCTCCCCCATCTCCCCCTGCTTCCTCAGCACTGAGAATACAGCAGGAAGTGCTCACTGATCAAGTGAGAGGGAGCACTCGGATGATGAGACAGAGTAACAGCTTGTGAAACTTGAACATGGAGAAGATTTGGTTACACCTCAAATTGCAATTCTGACTCATTAGCATAATTATAAAAGTTGATGTTAGAAGGAAGGAGGCCATGGCCATAACAGATATAAGAAGATCCCCTAGTTCCCTAGTTTATCAGGATTGATTCTGATTGTAAATTTCCTTTAAGGGTTCTGGTCTCTGGTTTGAATTATTTTTGAAGTCTGATCTGGCGCCTGGTCTCTAATTGGGGGGGGGGGGAGGTAAAAAATTTGGTTGAATAAATTTGGGGGCCAATTTAAGATCTGAAATTATCTTGTGATTTGGATTGGGATTGTAGTTAATTTTGGCCTCTGGTTTGGTGTCGGATGAAGGGTCCAGTCTGTGGTTTTAATAATTTTGGGCAGGGGCGGGGTATGACTGTCCTTGGCCCTGGGCTGTAGGAATATTATTGCCCCTACAGTTCTGGAATCACTTCTTACATCTGGTACCAGAATCAGCTACTTGGGGAATGGAGGATAAGTCCCTTCTGCTGCTTTCACTCTTTTAGGACCTTTGGAGGACCTTCATGTGCTTTGAGAGCAGGATCAGGTGTATGAGGATTTCATGGGTGAAGGTCCTTCAGTATAAGGTTTGGTTGGCCATTGGCCCCCTAGAACCACCTATATTATAATCCCCTACTGATTTTGGGGTCTGGTCTGGGGTCTGAATAAATTGTTGGGTCCAGTAAATGCTTTTAATTTATTTTTATATACATTTTTATTTAAAGAGTTGGGTTTGACTTTACATTAGGGTCTGATCTGCAAAGTTCAATATTTTGGTTTTGGTTTGTTTAATTGTCTGGTCTGGAGTCTAAATTTAAAGGAAATCTACCATCAAAATCAAGCATGATAAACCAGGGGCACTTACATGCAGGTGAGCGCCCCCTCTGGCAGGATCTGCTCTTATTTTAGTTCCTTATGCTCTTGTATTTACAAAAAAAGGCTTTAAATATTATGCAAATTAGCCTAATGGGCTCCAGGCTCCATAGCTGTTAATTGAGCCTGGAGCCCCTCAGACTCCATTTGAATTATTTTTAAAGCCTTTTTTGTAAAAACAAGAGCATAAGGAACTAAAATAAGAGCAGATGCTGCCAGAGGGGGCGCACACCAGTATAAGTGCTTATTTTACAATCCTTCATCCTGGGGTGGATTTCCTTTAAAGATCTACATTAATTAAAGGGTCTCTTTCCAGTCTGGATTGTGTGACCTGTTCTTTGGTGTGATGTCTCCTTGTATTTGTGATACTATTGTTTCTGTTTCCGTCATTGAGGAAGTTGATAAATATTGGGGTGAAGGGGGTCACTGCACTTACTGTACACCCCTAACATTATGTATATTGGGTTGTATTCCTCATGATGTGCAGCGGACCCCCGACATCCTCCTCATAGTCACTGAATTGTCATCTCTCCAGTCTCTCCAGAATAATACCGCCACATCTACACAAACTCCGCTCAAATTATATGTCTGTGCCATAATGTGATTCCAGGGGTGAAATTCTGTCCTGAATGAGGCCGCTGGGTAAATTGTTAGATCGCTAGCTACTAGTCAGAGACGTGTCATTCCATAGGCAGAGGGAGGATAGAGTCATATACATCCATTTATACATCAGCCCGGTGACTCATTGGTTAGCACTACAGCCTTGCATCAAAGTGACTCAGTGGTTAGCACTACAGCCTTGCAGTGCTGGGTCCTGGGTTCAAGTCTCATCCAGGTCAACATCTGCAAAGCATTTGTATGCTCTCTCTGTGTTTGTGTGGGTTTCCTCCAAGTCCTCCAGTTTCCTCCTACACTCCAAAACATACTGGTAGGATGATTAGATTGTGAGCCCCATTGAGGACAGGAACTGATTCGACAAGCTCTGTGCAGCGCTGCGTAATCTGTGTGCGCTATATAAATAATTATTATCATTATCAACCGCCCACCATCTCGCATCTCAGAGCTGCAGCTTGTACTTCAGAGCTGCTCTTCCCTTGGGGCTGGAAGTTGCAATCACATGACAGACAATAGAAATGTATCTTTATTTTCATTGTTGTACAAAGTTTCCTTCC
The DNA here is from genome assembly GCA_019512145.1 of Engystomops pustulosus. Taxonomy (NCBI): domain Eukaryota; kingdom Metazoa; phylum Chordata; class Amphibia; order Anura; family Leptodactylidae; genus Engystomops; species Engystomops pustulosus. The sequence continues at coordinate 13,611 of WNYA01000825.1, forward strand.
TCTGCGGCTTTGCAGGTGTATATGGTTTTTGTATTCTGTTTATGAAACAGAAGGCTCAGGATGAACAATTGAATCAATATTTTATTAAAGCTTTCTGGCTTTTATTAAGTGAATTTGTCCACATTACACAGAATTTCTCAGGTCGTATCATGTATAACATTTTATCAATAGTTCATGAACCATCTCAGGGGGGTCAGCTCGGGATTATTTATGTGTATTTCATGGCTTGTCACCCCCCGAGTCGCACTATGAGTCACTTCTTCTGCCCGTGGCTTTTACTTATGTTTTCTGCCTTTGATTACATCGACTTTATGATTCATCGTACACATTGGTAACATCTGTTCCAGAGCAGGTTATTGCTCCTGCGGAGCCGGCGGGCGGCCACCTACCTGCACAGCTCCGCAGCCACACACAGGCTCTGGGACAAAATGAACTGTGGGAGACGCGCGGAAATGACAAGATAATCAATGCCGGGAACAGACACAATTCTATTATCCAGGAAACATACAAAGGAGAAGGACCTTTCCAGTCTGGTCCTGATAGTAACAGGTGAACACACTACAAGTGTAACCATAGGAGGGGGCGCTAGGACCTCCTGTCACCAGCAGCTCCTGAACAGGGTCTGAACTTTATCATGTCTTTAAAATGCATCCCCCATATTTAAAGGCATCTCCCATTAAAGGGGTTATCCTCTGTTTAACATTCTGATCCGTGGATGTACAAACATTGACCCCTCATCTGTTCACAAGACCAAGGGTCCAGTTTCCTGCCCTTCTGTTAATGTATATGAGAGGGCTGGCGATAACGGGGCACATTTACTTACCCGTTCCGTTGATGGCGCCGATCCGGAATGTCCAACGAGGATTCAGAGCTGCTGCGATTCACTAAGATCCTGCGTCCAATTTCCTGCATGTGTCGCTTCCCAAGCTGAGGTCCCCGGAGTTCACCTTCTTCTTCCCGGTGCATGTAAGTGCTTGATCTGGCAACACAATTTCATTTTTAAATTCTGTGGTTTGTCTGAATCAGTCGGTTTGTCCGACATCCACGCCCCCCGATTTGTGTCGTATGAAAGCCGGCCCCGATGCGGCACAATCTGATCACGTGCACCAAAAACCCGGGGCAATTCAGGGCAAAAAGGAAAAATTCAGGAAACTCGACGTAAATGCTTTCGACGGAACCTTAGTAAATGTGCCCCAACATGCTCAACCTGCTGCTCCATAAATAAGGGGGAATGGGATCCCCATCACATGATTGGTCGGACCACCACGTATCAAAATGTATCCTATATCCTGCAGAAAGCGACCCATTTAATAAGACATCAACTCCATCCTATGGCTAAGTGTCCAACATCTGAGGGTCCTCAAATCCCCCATGTGAACGCAGCAGTGAAGTATATGCTTGGCTCCTCCAATAAAAGTGAAGAGATCAATTCCTCTCCGTTCACTTGGAGATCACTAAGAATCCGGGTGCTCAGACCTTCACCAATCCGACAATTATCCCAAAGTACAGATCTGTCATTTATGTAACATCCTGTATATTTATAGGAGAAAATAACCTATAGAGCGGAGGAGAAAGAGTATTTACATGAATTTACATGAGAGATGGAGATAACCATGACAACCAGGATTAGAAACTTCTATTTTTTACTCTGCAGCTTGTAAACAGAAAACAGGAAAATGTAGTGAAACTTAAGTGAATTAAAAGTTTCCTATTTTTGGATTTGAGTTAAAAATCCTGATAATCCAATATTTCTTAAGGACAAAACTTTTCCAAAAGTGAGAGGTTGTAACTATATAACATTGGAGGAGTCATTTGCACCTGAAATGCTGTGCGCCTCTTTTACTGAAGGGTTTAGACCAATTTTAGGCTCCAACTCCTACAGAAAAGGGCGTGTCCTCGGTAATAGGGGGTGTGTTTGTGTGCACCAGAATATTCAATATATTGGTGCACTAAACTAGACCAACTAAAAGTAGGAGCATAGTGGGGGTCATTTACTAAGGGCCCGAATCGCGTTTTTCAGTAGGTTTCCCGAGTATTACCGGTTTGCGCCGAATTTACCTGAATTGCCCCGGGTTTTTGGCGCTAGAAATCGGATTGTGGCGCATCAGGGGGAGTGGGGGCCAGAAAACCCGACGGATTCGGAAAAAAGTGTCGCTTGACACGTGCTTACCTGCACCCACGATAGCTTGGTGAACTCCATTGCACTCCAAGGGACTTCAGCGCAGCAGCGACACCTAGTGGACATCGGGCGCACTACCATAGTGAATCGCCGGAAGACCCGCATCCTCCACAGAGAACGCGCCGCTGGATCGCGACAGGACCGGGTAAGTAAATCTGCCCCATTATCTACACTATACTGCACCAGATTCATCATCCAGCATCAGACACCCGGATTAATCTGCTGCAGCAAAGAACTGTCTGGTATTAAGAATCCACAATTGCCCAACTTACTCTAACCTAATTCCAAGGCACCAAAACACTAGTCGTAGAAATATAAACCGCAAAAGGAGTCTAATTACAATAAATATTGTCCGTACTTTATTGTAATATAATGATAATCTCAATAAACAAGTCATGAATCATCACAAATAGTGTAAAAAATTAGGGGAAACAGCAAGAGACTGCCCCAGTTGGAATTAGGGCTATGCAGAATATGCATAATTCTCCCTCCTATACTGTCCTGTCTATGTAAAAACATTGGAACCCAGGATGATTTACTATTTACTACATGCGCTATATGCAGTTTGCCTGTGTAGTGTGCAGGGGGCGCCAGATTCAGGATTTGTGGCGCACGTTCTTCATGAATCTGGCGCCCCCTGCACTGCCCCGACAGAGTGCACCACTATTTTTTTGGTGCACTTTTAACATGGGGCGTGCGGCACATTTCTGTCAGACTTTGCTTGTTAAATCTGGTGCGTGAAGGATAGTGCAGCTGCGCCACAAAAGGGACGTGTGTGACCCCTATGTCGCGCAGACACTTCTTAAATACCTGTACAAGCAGTTTGCACTAGAAAGAATGTAAAAGTTTGAAAGAAAATTGGCACATGGGCCTTGGTAAATGGCCCCCATTGTCTCTTGGGATTGATAGTTTGTTAGGAGAATGATCAGGATTGGACTGGCCCATTAGGGGATCAGCGAATCCTCCACGGGGCCCCTGTTCTAATACTTTATAATGGGCCCCAAAGATCCAGGTGATGATAAACACGCTTGTGTGTGTGGAGCAGTGGCGTAACTACAAGCTGATGGGCCCCAGTGCAAAGTCTGTGCCCGCGACTATAATGTATGGTTTATAGTAATATCCACAAGTAAAGTGCCAGCCCCTCCCCTATCTGTCCGGCCTGCTTGGTAACTATGATGGTTATATGCATTGCGCTGCAGGGCTGTATGATTGATGGTATTCATTTCAGTTATATTGTTTTCATCCTTTGCTGGACAGGTTCAGGGTGTGGGGCTGGGTAGGGAGGTGTTCTTTTCTAGGGGCCTTATCATGGGCCCAAACCTCCCTTGGGTTTCAGATATAGGATTCTTTTTTCCTTTTTAACTGTTTTTATTGGTTTTTTGTCTGGTGTATATACATAAATTGTTGTTTATATTTAATAAAGATTGTTATTTTGGCATAGCACATGGCCATTTTGTATTTTTGCTTGGTTTATAGTAATAGTCTTCTCATATGGGAAAGTGACACCATAAGGGCCCCCTAAACCTCTTGGGCCCTAGTGCGACCGCAACCTCTGCACCCCCCTCAAGTTACGCCCCTGGTGTGGAGCAATCACCGGCTCATAAATGGATTATTACATCTTCCTTATGATACATCCTATATGGGGAGTCTATGGATGGAGGGTGAGCTCTCAGGAGCCCCAGTCTGTGTCTGATACATTGTAACTTTGATGCTTTGTAACTCTGGATTGATACACTATAGTTCAGTATACATTTTGTATTAGTATTTTCCCTTCTAGCTCCATACTTTCTCATTCTGATACATTGTAGCCCAGGAGTTTCGATCTTATTGATGATATATCCTATATGGGGAGTCTATGGATGGAGGGTGAGCTCTCAGGAGCCCCAGTCTGATACATTGTAACTTTGATGCTTTGTAACTCTGGATTGATACACTATAGTTCAGTATAAATATTTTGTATTAGTATTTTCCCTTCTAGCTCTATACTTTCTCATTCTGATACATTCTAGTCCAGGAGTTTTCCCTGGATCCGCAGCCTCTGAGCCGCTGTGTGAAAACCTTTTTCAGCGTTTCTACAGATGCAATAAACATGAATTTACTAGAAAGTCGTGGAATCTTCGGAGAATGTTCTGTGCGGTTATGAGAACAGAGACGGAGAATTACTCGCTAAAGAGAGGTTAGCGGGCGCGCTCAGTGCAAGTGCTGACCCGTTAAGAATTGAGATGAATGAGATAGAAATTCAATTTCTTATGAAATCTCTTCACTTTTCTTGAAATGCGTCGGCGGAGAGTAAAGCAGAGAGCAGCGGCCGGGTGCAACTCCCCCATCCCCCTTCTCAGCAGCTTCACACGCAGAGTCCTGGACACTGCGAACCATTTACTGTAGAAAATCCCATTGTTAGAAATCCAGCTAGAGCTCAAAACTGCCAGATTAAGGGGCTCAAACGTCTGCGTCCAAGACATTAACAAGGACGAGTCTATGATGGGGCCGAAAATAGCGAGAAAAAGCTACAAAAAGTAGAAAAGAAAGTACAAAAGTTAAAGGAGGACTGATACACAGAATCCATTTCTATGTGAAAAGATGTGTAAAACTGTTCTTCATCATCTCATCCCTCTACAGATGATTCTTGAAAGTGTTGATGTAAGGTCCCCATGATAACACTGACTGTCACAGGACCTCGGCATCACAATTAAAAGTATTATTGCTAGAATGGATGCGATCAGTGATTTATACTCAACCAATGTCTAAAGGGGTCTTCCAGGATACAGTAACCACTGACTAGGTATATTACATCACATACATTGTCACAGGCAGAGCGTAACTTTAGGGGGTGCAGAGGTTGCGGTCGCACCAGGGCCCAAGAGGTTTAGGGGGCCCTTATGGTGTCACTTTCCCATATGAGAAGACATGTAGATACCATACATTATAGTCGGGGGTCCGGAATAGACTTTGCACTGGGGCCCATCAGCTTCTAGTTACACCACTGGTCACAAGACCTGTGTATCTCAGTACTACTCAAGTAAATGGGGCTGAGCTGTAATACCAAACACAGCCACTATAGAAAGTGTAGTGCTGTGAAGAGGATGCAGTGCTGGTACGCGGCGCTGGACCAGTGCTGATCCGATCCTAATAATAGCTGATCAATAAATACAAAATTACAGAAAACCCCTTTAATTACCAGAACACAGTACAGGAAGAACTATCATAGGGACATGAGTACATGACTGTGCTAGAAAATCACCTAAGAAACAGATACTGTATGTACATAACCATGCAGGGCACATATCATGAGGGCACATTAAGAACAAAACCTTTCCAAAAGTGAGAGGTTGTAACTATAAAATATAAAATACCTGAAATGCTTTGCGCCTCTTTTATTGAAGGGTTTGGACGAATTTTAGGCTCCAACTCCAACAGAAAAGAGGGCGTGTCCTCGGTAATAAGGGGTGTGTCTGCACCAGAAATAACCTGTGCGCCAAAAAATTTTATATTTTGGTGCAGCAAACTAGACCAACTAAAAGGAGGCCCCTGTTCTAACACTTTATAATGGGCCCCAAAGATCCAGGTTATGATAAACACACTTGGAAGTGTATGGAGAAATCACTGGCTCATAAATGGATTATTAGATCTTATTGATGATACATCCTATATGGGGAGTCTATGGATGGCGGGTGAGCTCTCAGGAGCCCCAGTCTGATACATTGTAACTTTGATGCTTTGTAACCCTGGATTGATACATTGTAGTGCAGTATAAATATTTTGTATTAGTATTTTCCCTTCCAGCTCCATACTTTCTCATTCTGATACATTCTAGCCCAGGAGTTTTCCCTGGATCCGCAGCCTCTGAGCCGCTGTGTGAAAACCTTTTTCAGCGTTTCTACAGATGCAATAAACATGAATTTACTAGAAAGTCGTGGAATCTTCGGAGAATGTTCTGTGCGGTTATGAGAACAGAGAGGGAGAATTACTTGCTAAAGAGAGGTTAGCGGGCGCGCTCAGTGCAAGTGCTGACCCGTTAAGAATTGAGATGAATGAGATAGAAATTCAATTTCTTATGAAATCTCTTCACTTTTCTTGAAATGCGTCGGCGGAGAGTAAAGCAGAGAGCAGCGGCCGGGTGCAACCCCCCCCCCCCCCCCCCCCAGCAGCTTCACACGCAGAGTCCTGGACACTGCGAACCATTTACTGTAGAAAATCCCATTGTTAGAAATCCAGCTACAGCTCAATACTGCCAGATTAAGGGGCTCAAACGTCTGCGTCCAAGACATTAACAAGGACGAGTCTATGATGGGGCCGAAAATAGCGAGAAAAGGCTACAAAAAGTAGAAAAGAAAGTACAAAAGTTAAAGGAGGACTGATACACAGAATCCATTTCTATGTGAAAAGATGTGTAAAACTGTTCTTCATCATCTCATCCCTCTACAGATGATTCTTGAAAGTGTTGATGTAAGGTCCCCATGATAACACTGCCTGTCACAGGACCTCGGCATCACAATTAAAAGTATTATTGCTAGAATGGATGCGATCAGTGATTTATACTCAACCAATGTCTATAGGATTGGGCTTAAAGGGGTCTTCCAGGATACAGTAACCACTGACTAGGTTTATTACATCACATACATTGTCACAGGCAGAGCGTAACTTTAGGGGGTGCAGAGGTTGCGGTCGCACCAGGGCCCAAGAGGTTTAGGGGGCCCTTATGGTGTCACTTTCCCATATGAGAAGACATGTAGATACCATACATTATAGTCGGGGGTCTGGCACAGACTTTGCACTGGGGCCCATCAGCTTCTAGTTACTCCACTGGTCACAAGACCTGTGTATCTCAGTACTACTCAAGTAAATGGGGCTGAGCTGTAATACCAAACACAGCCACTATAGAAAGTGTAGTGCTGTGAAGAGGATGCAGTGCTGGTACGCGGCGCTGGACCAGTGCTGATCCGATCCTAATAATAGCTGATCAATAAATACAAAATTACAGAAAACCTCTTTAATTACTAGAACACAGTACAGGAAGAACTATCATAGGGACATGAGTACATGACTGTGCTAGAAAATCACCTAAGAAACAGATACTGTATGTACATAACCATGCAGGGCACATATCATGAGGGCACATGTCATGAGGGCACATATCATAAAGGGCACATGTCATGAGGGCACATATCATAAAGGGCACATATCATAAAGGGCACATATCTTGAGGGCACATATCATGAGGGCACATATCATGAGGGCACATGTCATGAGGGCACATGTCATGAGGGCACATATCATGAGGACACATATCATGAGGGCACATATCATGAGGGCACATATCATGAGGGCACATATCATGAGGACAACATATCATGAGGGCACATATCATAAAGGGGACACATATCATGAGGGCACATATCAGGAGGGGCACACATCATAAAGGGAACATATCATGAGAGAACATATCATGAGGGCACATGTCATGAGGGACATGTCATGAGGGCCACCATATCATGAGGACAATATCATGAGGGGGCACATATCATGAGGGGCACATATCATGAGCGACACATATCATGAGGGCACACCCATCATAAAGGCACATGTCAGAGGGCCCATTATCATGAGGGCACATGTCATGAGGACACATTCTCATGAGGGCACTATGTCAGAAGGGCCCATGTCATGAGGGCACATATTCATGGGGCACAATCATTGAGGGACAACATATCATGAGGGCACATGCATGAGGGCACATGTCAATGAGGGCAATATCATGAGGGCACTATCCCCCCATGAGGACCACATATTAATGAGGGCACATATCATGAGGGCACATATCATGAGGACACATATCATGAGGGCACATATCATGAGGGCACATATCATGAGGGCACACATCATAAAGGGCACATGTCATGAGGGCACATATCATGAGGGCACACATCATAAAGGGCACATGTCATGAGGGGCACACATCATAATAAAGGGCACAATCATGAGGGCAATATTCATGAGGGGCAAATATCATGAGGACACATACATGAGGACACATATCTGAGGACCACAATAATGCGGTCACATGTCATGAGGGCACAATCATGAGGGCAACATGTCATGAGGGACCACATATCATGAGGACTACAGAGATTAGGACACAATCATTGCGGGCATATATCATGCGGGCACATGTGCATGAGGACACATATCATGAGGGCACCTGCATGAGGACACTAAATGAGGCACACATCATAAAGGGCACATATCATGAGGACACATATCATGAGGGCACATGTCATGAGGGCACATATCATGAGGGCACATATCATGAGGGCACACATCATAAAGGGCACATATCATGAGGACACATATCATGAGGGCACATTATATACCCAACAACGGCACTGTCATGAGGGGCAAATATCATGAGGGACACATATCATAAAGGGCACATGTCATGAGGGACCTATAAGGAGGCACATATAATGAGGGGCACACATAGAAAGGGCACATATCATGAGGGACACATATCATGAGGGCACATGTCAGGGGGCACATTCATGAGGGCACATTATCATGGGGCACACATCATAAAGGGCACAAAATCATGAGGGCCCATCGGGCGGGCACATATCATGAGGGCACATATCATTAAAGGGCACATGTCATGAGGGCACATATCATGAGGACACATATCATAAAGGGCACATGTCATGAGGGCACATATCATGAGGGCACATATCATGAGGGCACATATCATGAGGGCACATGTCATGAGGACACATATCATAAAGGGCACATGTCATGAGGGCACATATCATGAGGGCACATATCATGAGGGCAATTCTCATGGGGGCAAGTCATGAGGGCACATCTCATAAAGGCACATGTCATGAGGGCACAGATCATGAGGGACAGATCATGAGGGCACATATCATAAAGGGCACTGTCATGAGGGCACAATCATAAAGGGCACATATCATGAGGGCACATATCATGAGGGCACATATCATAAAGGGCACATATCATGAGGGCACATGTCATGAGGGCACATATCATGAGGGCACATATCATGAGGGCACATGTCATGAGGACACATATCATAAAGGGCACATGTCATGAGGGCACATATCATGAGGGCACATGTCATGAGGGCACATGTCATGAGGGCACATATCATGAGGGCACACATCATAAAGGGCACATATCATAAAGGGCACATGTCATGAGGGCACACATCATAAAGGGCACACATCATAAAGGGCACATGTCATGACCAGTGTTCTGCAATGGAGCAGAGTGCGTCTAATTACAGGATTACATGCAAATGCACCAAACACTCAGCTGTGCGCAGTATAAAATATCTTTACATATACAAAATAACCCTTCCTTGTCATGTAGTGAAATTCCTGACCTTCTGATTAATAACTGGCATTTGTTATCCTGGGAAAGCTGGGTGACAGTGAGCGGCGGGGGCTTTAACGGCAGTCGGATTGTTTTAAAGGAAAAGGTGGTTTTCAAGCCAAATAAATTGCGTAGTGGAAGATTGAGGCCACGTCCTGTATCCATCAGCTTTACCTTCAGCAGCAGATAAAACAGGACCGTATTACACAGTGATAAGTGCAGAGATCACAGAGATGCATCATAAATATCTGTGTGAATAGGCGCAGAGAATCAGTAATGAATCTCAGCAAATTCTCCAGGGCAGAGACTCAGAATTATCTGCACAGCTCCCAGCACCAAGAGAAGAGACAATTACTATATAAGACAATCTAAGGATTAACTCAAGAAGAAGAAGAAGTGTCACTGTCACACAAGGAAACCCCAAGGTCACCGACAGGAAACACAGAGGATTATAGCGGGAATATTGTGTGTATTACTACAGAGGCAAATATCATTATACAGGCACTGGAAATACATATGGAAGGAGAAGCTACATGTAATACTGCAGAAGTACTATAATACCGCTCCTATGTACAAGAATATAACTACTATAATACTGCCTCCCATGTACAAGAATATAACTACTATAATACTGCCCCCTATGTACAGGAATATAACTACTATAATACTGCCCCCTATGTACAGGAATATAACTACTATAATACTGCCTCCTATGTACAAGAATATAACTACTATAATACTGCCTCCTATGTACAGGAATATAACTACTATAATACTGCCTCCTATGTACAAGAATATAACTACTATAATACTGTCCCCTATGTACAAGAATATAACTACTATAATACTGTCCCCTATGTACAAGAATATAACTACTATAATACTGCCCCCTATGTGGTGTCTATAATTTGCCAGAGGGAGACATATATAAAGTCTTCAACAAAAATAGACTTAGAAAATGATCAGTAAAGAATATGCCAATTTAGAGATCACAGGCTGGAAAACAGGGTAGATTGGCACCAAAAGGGCCCAAGTGCAACCATGCCAAAAAGACTGGTTAGAGTAGTGATAAATATGATGGGAGGTGTATTGGATAAGAAATGTTGTGGGCACCAAGATGATATGTTATAATGCGAAAACGTGAAAATGTTGGACATTAAAGTTGGCTCACATGTTTCGGTGAAGTCCGAGATTTTCCATCAGTTTAAGCAGAGTCTGATTGGTCTCATCAGAAGAAGTAATGTCCTATACACTCCCGCCACTTTATTAGGGAACGTCAACTGCGCGTGAACACTTCATTTCAATCAGCAATCACATGGCGCGTACATTTAGGGAAGTAAGACATGGTCAAGGACAATCTCATGCAGTTCCTCCCGAGCATCATATGGGGAAGAAAGGTGATTTGAGGCCTTGGAACGTGGCATGGTGTTGGTGCCAGAAGGCGCTGGTCTGAGATTTTCAGAAACTGCCTGATATATGCGGATTTTTCACGCAAACAATCTCTAGGGTTTACAGAGAATGTTCGAAAAGAAAACACATCCAGTGAGCGGCAGTTCTGTGGGCGGAATCCGGTTGATGCCAGAGGAGAGGAGAATGAGCAGACTGGTTCGAGGGTGATGATAGAAGGCAACAGTGACTCAAATCCACAACGTTACAACCAAGGTAGGCAGAGAGCATCTATGAACCGCACAGTTAGTCCAACTTTGAGGCCGTGGGCTACAAGCTGATCATCGCAGTATGGGACTATAGTAAAGCCTTCCAGAGGCTTCAACAGAGTTTCAGAGGGGCTATCTGTATATGTATCTGTAAGTTGGGTGCCTTAGTAGGGGGGGGACCGCCCTGTAAACAATTTGGCACAAGCAGATGTAGAGTAATGTAGTATTGTGCAGTCAATCACGGTTTTGCTGTCAATAGACAGATGCGATCCTGTGAAATATAAGTTGTAGATCACGCTCTTCTACGCAAGCGCATGGGAAGTGGAAGACGCCGAGTGAGGAAACACGGCTCTATGAGCAGGAATGTGATCTATATTGGAGGGAAATGGAATCCACCAGAAGGCGTCTAATCTCCTAACTACAGGGGGCGGCTGTCCCTGCTGTGAAAGCAGCGTAGCGTATGTGCACTTTACTTCATTAGCGCGTATATCCTCTATACTTGCCTCAAGAGCTCCAATATAGACGTAGTCGGACGGTACAAGGAGGAGGTGCCGCCATAGCGAGCATATACCGGCAAGGGAGAGTCACTTGGGCTCATACTAAGGGCTCCGCGACCCCACTTTTGTATGGTTTCCACCGAATGCCCCGGGATTTGGCGCGCAAGGCTTCGGGCGCAATCACAATGCTTTCACGCGGGTGTAGGGGGGGCCAACTTCATCCATCTGAATGCGCCATTTTGATCAGAACTAAATTTCTGCTGCGATCCACAGCGGGTCTTCATGCCTGCGATTCAGGCCGGTCACTTCATGTGCGCAATGATTTACGTATAATAAACTACAAATTACAGAAGGGGAAGGACGCATTCATAATTAGTCAGCGATGGGGCCTTATGATTTCTGGACGCCCTGGAGGTCTATGCCTAAAAAATGGGACAGAGTGAAATAAAAATCACAATACTAGACGATGCTCGTCCCATATAATAAAAAGAACATTTATTTTGGATCCAGGACACAGATTTCATTAGAATAATTTTCTCATGAGGGCACATATCATGAGGGCACATGTCATGAGGGCACACATCATAAAGGGCACATATCATGAGGGCACACATCATAAAGGGCACATGTCATGACCAGTGTTCAGCAATGGAGCAGAGTGCGTCTAATTACAGGATTACATGCAAATGCACCAAACACTCAGCTGTGCGCAGTATAAAATATCTTTACATATACAAAATAACCCTTCCTTGTCATGTATTGAAATTCCTGACCTTCTGATTAATAACTGCCATTTGTTATCCTGGGAAAGCTGGGTGACAGTGAGCGGCGGGGGCTTTAACAGCAGTCGTATTGTTTTAAAGGAAAAGGTGGTTTTCAAGCCAAATAAATTGCGTAGTGGAAGACTGAGGCCACGTCCTGGATCCATCAGCTTTACCTTCAGCAGCAGATAAAACAGGACCGTATTACATGGTGATAAGTGCAGAGATCACAGAGATGCATCATAAATATCTGTGTGAATAGGCGCATAGAATCAGTAATGTATCTCAGCAAATTCTCCAGGGCAGAGACTCAGAATTATCTGCACAGCTCCCAGCACCAAGAGAAGAGACAATTACTGTATAAGACAATCTAAGGATTAACTCAAGAAGAAGAAGAAGTGTCACTGTCACACAAGGAAACCCCAAGGTCACCGACAGGAAACACAGAGGATTATAGCGGGAATATTGTGTGTATTACTACAGAGGCAAATATCATTATACAGGCACCGGAAATACATGTGGAAGGAGAAGCTACATGTAATACTGCAGAAGTACTATAATACCGCTCCTATGTACAAGAATATAACTACTATAATACTGCCTCCTATGTACAAGAATATAACTACTATAATACTGCCTCCTATGTACAAGAATATAACTACTATAATACTGCCCCCTATGTACAAGAATATAACTACTATAATACTGCCCCCTATGTACAAGAATATAACTACTATAATACTGCCCCTATGTACAAGAATATAACTACTATAATACTGCCCCCTATGTACATAGGGGGCA
>WNYA01000825.1:26977-57289 GCA_019512145.1 Engystomops pustulosus
GTATCACCATTTTTATAATGTTAAAAAACTTTATCCTTAGTGCCAGTAGATGCTTAGTAGTTTTTTTTACTTATGTTTTTTCCTTACCATTTTTAGTTCAGGGCAGACACCTGAACATTACTTATAGCACCTGCACTTACGTCCGATTATATGTGTTATGTGTCCGGGCGGTGAGGTCTAGCGCTGACATATTTGTTTTGTATTGTTTGTATATGACCCCAGATCTCTAGGCAGAACCCTAAACCAAGATAGACTCCAGACCCCTAATTACATACAGACCCCATGACCTCTAAAGACTGCAGTCCGGACCACTAACCTACACTGGCCCAATACTAATCCTCCTAAATAAATACAGAGCCCCTTGATAATTTACCAAAATAACTACAGACCCCCCTGCAGATTATGATGAAAAAAACTTTCCAGTGCAGTTAGCTCTATGACCACTAGGTGGCAGATCAGGATTAATGTGAGATTTGATCAAATAGCAGACAAAAGTCCATCAGGTCCAACCTATAAGAATAACTTCTTAAAGGGATGGGCTTAGTGTCCTGCCATTGGGCAGCTCCCACGCACCAGGTCACTGCATACATTATACAGACCAGACAAAAATACCGCAAGGAGGACGACAGCGGCAAACCGCTGTATATAATGTTGTAGTATACAATGACACAACTGATCATTTTAATGACAATGTTCTCCATTACCTCTGTGCACTGCTCATCCTGAACCTCCTGTATCATTTGACTAGTTACATGTTGCAATCTACTGCTCCCTATGACCAGCCCTTCCGGTCAGATGATAAAAGACAAATCAATGTTACTGGATTGATCTGCGGTCCATCTACTTACTATCCGAAATTGTAATAAACATTAGACTATAGAGTTCCGTCCCTTTAAATAGCTTAATAATAACTTATGTAAGAGCCTGACATTACATCCCGTGTAATCCTGCGAGAACTTCCAGTGAGTCACCGCCGAGCAAGAGACACAAATAGCAGAAGTGAAGCCGCGCAGCCACACAGCGGCCACAAGGCTAAAAATTTAATGTACAAATGGATTTCCTATAAGGTAAAATGAGGAGACGACCACAGACCAAACTCAATGCTATAAGAATCCCGTAATCACATCACTTATTACTAAGTACACGGCAGGTTAGTTTTATTATATAGTAATAATTCCAATCACAATCAGAAATGCTGAAAATATGTGATGGACTACAAAGAATATGTACAGGAATATAACTACTATAATACTGCCTCCTATGTACAGGGATATAACTACTATAATACTGCCCCCTATGTACAAGAATATAACTACTATAATACTGCCCCCTATGTACAAGAATATAACTACTATAATACTGCTCCCTATGTACAGGAATATAACTACTATAATACTGCCCCCTATGTACAAGAATATAACTACTATAATACTGCCTCCTATGTACAAGAATATAACTACTATAATACAAGAATACACGGAGCACAGAGCACAGCAGTGTGAGGACACGCCCCCAGTGCACTTGGAGAAGCTACAATCCTGGAATATAAATCCATATATCACAGTCCTGCTGCTACTAACATACACAAACAATGGTCTAATTACACATTTCTGCAGGGACAATATATAACACTGGCTCCAGTCTTTATGGTCAAAATCTATAACTTTTTCATGCAGTAGATCTGGAGCTTTGTATTAAGAAAATGGAGATAGAACTAAGATGTAAATGTGATTCCCCTTTAAGCTTGATCTGCACAGAGAACGTGAGATGATGCTGGAGATGACATGTTATAGAGGTGGACGTGGTTGTGGTTCTCACACAGCTGCAGGTTTGTCACATTTATAGCACAATTTATGGAGTCTATGTCTAAGCCTGAGTATTGGACTGATGTCACCCATTTGCACCATAGGATGTCAGCGGATGCTGGAACCTGTAGTCCCACAGCCGCTGGGGGGGTCCTTGTTGGGGGGCTACGTCTATAGCGTCCGGAACAGTCAATGCTTATTATTTCGTATGGAGACGCGGCTGCTGCGACACAAAGAATAAAGATGAAACATTTCCTCCGTTTTATTATCTGGGTCGGGTCACGGGATGAGAAATGCGCTGGAAGCAAAACCGTGTGTGATGTCACGGCGCCCCCTGCCTGCGCAGCCCCTGTAACTGTACAGCTGTGGCGTGACAATGAGTCAGCGACGGGGGTCACATCTGATTGATTCTGCAGAATAGGGACTAATGGACCCAATGGGCCTCACAGATACAGATGTCTCAGCGCCGGCACACTGAAACGCAATGCCAGCTGTGCAGAATCCGGGGACAGAGGCGCCAAATCGGAAGGGCAGCAGCAGCGCTTTATGGGATTCGAGATACTGTTATGGGAACACCTTGATATGGCGGCGACTCAAAATATATTATCAGGCAAAATTCCATATAATGCAACAACGTTATCACACTACATGGTCTGCAACACTGTAACGAAAACAATAACACACAGCAAACAAATAGTTGTGTCACCCAGCTTTCCTAGGTTCTGAAAACATACCACAATGAGCTGAGAAAAGCTGGGTTACAATTAATATGGTTCCACCCAACAGCATCCAGAGTGGTTGTCATCACACAGATCATCAATATGGATTCCGATTGGTTGGTACCCAGCTCTCTTAGAATCAGAAAAACCACCATGATGAACAGAATCATCTGCTGTAACCCAGCTTTTCCACAGTCCAGAATGACACATCACCAAGCTCTTCCAGGTTACTATGGTACCCAGCTTTTCCACAGTCAGGAATGATACATCACCCAACCCTTCCAGAATACTGTGGCACCCAGCTTTTCCACAGTCAGGAATGATACATCACCCACCCTTCAGATACTGTGCACCAGCTTTTCCACAGTCCAAATCATACATGACCAAGCTCTTCCGGTTACTGGTACCCGCTTTCCACCTCGCAGAATTTTATGACTGAGGTCTTCCAGGTTACTATGGTACCCAGCTTTGCACAGTCTGAAGATACATCACCCAGCTCTTCCAGTTTACTATGGTACCCAGCTTTCCACGGTCAGAATGATACTTAACCCTGCTCTTCCGATTATTTTGGTACCCAGCTTTTCCACAGTCCAGAATTATACTTCCAGATTATATGGTACCCATCTTTTGCACAGTCCGAAATGATACATCACCCACCCTTCCAGATACTATGTTACCCAGCTTTTCAAGCTATCCTGAATAGATGAGCGGAAATGAGACTGATTGTCATTACAGCTTCTGGTTGGTTGATACTCAGCTTTCCCAGACTCAGAAAAAACTTTCATGCAAGCAGGCTGAGAAGATCAGTGACAATCATATAATGTTTCTAAATGCATCATCTGGAGCTGCCACCCAGCTTTTCCAGAGTCTGAACATCATAACCCAGAGATCCGGTCACCCAGCTTTCCAGGATCCTAAAACTGATGAGTCTGAAGAATAGACTGATTAAAACCATGGGAAATCTATATGACTGCTCCAGTCGGGCAATTGGGGTTCACTTACATTGTGACTAAAGCTGCCAGGGGGTTGGCACCCAGCTTCTCCAGATAAATCTGCACCCAGCTTTCCCAGATATACTAGACAGATAAGTCTGTCAATGTCTGATCAGAGGGGTATTGACCTCTCTGTACCTTTACTCTGCTATTAAGTCGATTAAGAAGAACAGCGCCATCCACTCCATTCAGAGGACCAACTGTGTAACTTCAACCCAGCTTTTCCACAGTCAGGAATGATACATCACCCAACCCTTCCAGAATACTGTGGCACCCAGCTTTTCCACAGTCCATAATCATACTGACCAAGCTCTTCCAGGTTTACGTGGTACCCAGCTTTCCACAGTCGCGAATTATTTATGACTGAGGTCTTCCAGGTTACATGGTACCCAGCTTTTGCACAGTCTGAAGATACATCACCCAGCTTCCAGTTTACTATGGTACCCAGCTTTCCACGGTCCAGAATGATACATAACCGCTGCTCTTCCAGATTATTTTGGTACCAGCTTTCCACAGTCCAGAATTATACTTCCAGATTACTATGAGTACCCAGCTTTTGCACAGTCCGAATTGATACATCACCCCACCCTTCCAGATTACTATGTTACAGCTTTCAACTATCCTGAATAGATGAGCGGAATGAGACTGATTGTCATTACAGCTTCTGGTTGGTTGATACTCAGCTTCCACAACTCAGAAAAAAAACTTTCATGACCAAGCAGACGCTGAGAAGATCAGTGACAATCATATAATGTTTCAAATGCATCTGGGAGCGCCACCCAGCTTTTCCGGTCGTTGAAACAATCATAACCACAAGAGTCCTGGGTCACCCAGCTTTCCGGATCCAAACTGATGATGATGAATAGCTAGATTAAAACCATGGGAATTATAGACTGCTCCAGTCTGGCAATTGGGGTTCACTTCCAGTGACTGTAAAGACTCCAGGGGGTTGGCACCCAGTTCTCCAGATAAATTCTGCACCCAGCTTTCCCAGATATCTAGACAGCATAAGTCTGTGCAATGTCTGATCAGAGGGGTATTGACACTCTGTACCTTTACTCTGTATTAAGTCCCGCATTAAGAGAACAGCGCAACACCCATTCAGAGGCCAACTGTGTAACTTCAACCCAGCTTTTCCACAGTCAGGAATGATACATCACCCAACCCTTCCAGAATACTGTGGCACCCAGCTTTTCCACAGTCCAGAATCATACATGACCAAGCTCTTCCAGGTTACTGTGGTACCCAGCTTTCCCACAGTCCAGAATTATTTATGACTGAGGTCTTCCAGGTTACTATGGTACCCAGCTTTTGCACAGTCCTGAAGATACATCACCCAGCTCTTCCAGTTTACTATGGTACCCAGCTTTTCCACGGTCCAGAATGATACTTAACCCTGCTCTTCCAGATTATTTTGGTACCCAGCTTTTCCACAGTCCAGAATGATACTTCCAGATTACTATGGTACCCAGCTTTTGCACAGTCCAGAATGATACATCACCCAGCCCTTCCAGATTACTATGTTACCCAGCTTTTCAACTATCCTGAATAGATGAGCGGAAATGAGACTGATTGTCATTACAGCTTCTGGTTGGTTGATACTCAGCTTTCCCAGACTCAGAAAAAAACTTTCATGACAAGCAGAGCTGAGAAAGATCAGTGACAATCAATATAATGTTTCTAAATGCATCATCTGGAGCTGCCACCCAGCTTTTCCGGGTCGTTGAAACATCATAACCAACAAGAGTCCTTAGGGCACCCAGGCTTTATCCAGGATCAAACTGATGAGTGAAGAATAGCCTAGATTAAAACCATGTGGAAATTATAGACTGCATCCAGTCTGACAATGGGGTTCACTTCCAGGTGACTGTAAAAGAGTCCAGGGGGTTTGGCGCACCCGATTCTCCAGATAAATTCGCACCAGCTTGTCCCAGATACTGAACAGCTAAGTCATGTGTCAATGTCTGCATCAGAGGGGGTATTGACATCGGTACCTTTAACTCTGTATTAAGTCCGATTAAGAGAACAGCGCAATCACCCATTCAGAGGCCAAAACGTAGTCAACTCAACTAACAGAGGTGCGGTTACTTGACTTGGCACTACAACAGATGGGGGCGCTGTTCTGTTAGCCCTGAGGACCACCACCAATATTGGAACTGTTATTTTCCATATAATGGGGGGAAGGGGGTTCCTCAAAGTTAGTGAACCCCATAGAGCTCCACCATATACCATCATTGTTACTGTAATCTCCCCCTTCGGCTCTGGAGAATCTATGAAATCTGCGTTTTCATCATTCAACGATATTACATGAATAAATGTTGACGTCACCCGACCGAATCGACTCCTCGTACACATGCACAAAACACGGACATGACGGAATTCACCACATACTGAAAAAAACCACGTCTCGGCCCCGGTCTATTAACACCAAATTAAATTGTATGGAGCCGGGCCCTGGGGTGGAGAGGGGGTCGGGGGCGACAGATATTATAATCATTGTGAATAATATCTTATCTCCGTGAAATATTGGGTGGGGGGGGGCGGAGGGGCTCAGACTAATCTGGGCTTTGGTGATTTAGCTCAAAGATAATGGATGGATACAGTAATTGCATCTTAAAGGGAATGTAATCTTTACACGATCCCTATTAGACCATACGGGGTTAATGTGGGGGAGGTAGAAGGAACATGAGGGACACAGGCCGCCCGCGTGAACCTTCCTCCTCCCTGCGGTGTTACATATTAGATTTTTATTATCATTTCAATTTAATTATTTATTTTTGACGGACAATATAATAAAAATTGTTTTTTTTTTTCAATATCTTTTGCTTTGTGGTTAAATAAAGGGAATGAAAAAAATGTGTAAAACAATACTTTGTCACAGATCGTCACATTGTCCACAGAGCCCACCCCCCACAAGTGAGAGAGCTATAAGTATAGGGGGAGCTTGTAACCTGATTCACTGCAGGCCTCTCCTCTCCAAAGACTCAATCTGAAACCTCTTTGGATATATGTATTATATCTGTAAACAGATATCTCTGTGGAGCCTCCTTCTGTCTCCATATACTTATACAGAGACCTGTAACCTTTCCTCTCTCCATAGATTATTTGGAGGGTTGTAACCTGACAACTCTACGGAGGTCTTTTTCCCCTCTTCACAGGTTAATTAATATGGAGATGTAATCTCGGAAACTCTGGCAGCTCCTCTCCATCGACCCCTGACGGTATGCGAGCGTTATCTGATCCCTATGTGCGCCCCCTCTACCATAGACCTATAAGTATGGAGAGCGTAATATGATGGCTATGCTGCAGCCCCTTCTTATACACCCATTACAGATGAGAGTCAGTATATGTATGGCTCTGTGCAGCTTCTCTCAATAGAAACATATACAGTACGGCGAAGCCGTATATGATCCCTCTGTGCAGCGCCCTCTCCATCGAGCTATACAGTAGGGAGAGCTGTCAGTCTTATGCGCTGCTGTGCAGCCCCCTTCTCCATGGCCCTCATCAAGTCCCTGGAGAGGTGTAAGTGATCCCTCGGTGCAGCCCATTCTCCACAGATCTATACAGTCTGGATGAGCTGTAATCTGATGGCTCTTACAGCCCTTTCATAGACCTAATAACAGTAGTGAAGAGATGTAATTATGATACCGCTGTGCAGTTCACTATCCAGAAAACCTATTACAGTATGGAGAGGTGTAATCTGAACTGCCTCAATATACAGCCACAGCTTCTACATAGTACCTCTACAGTATGGAGAGTCTGTAATAGGACTACCTCTGTGCAGCTCCTCTCCGATAAACCCTATAACAGTATGGAAGAGGTGTTGTAATCGGAATGTGCCTACTATACGCAAGTCCCTTCTTCATAGACACCATATACAGTATGGAGAGCTGTAACTGAGACCTCTGTGCCACAACCCCCTCTCCATAGAACATATACAGTATGTAGAGCTGTTGTAACTTATGCCTCATGTGCAGCCCTTCTCCTGGGACCTATACCGTATGGGAGCTGTAATCTGATCCCTCTGTGCAGCTTTCTTCTCTATAGATCTTTACAGTATGGAGAGATGTAATCTGATGCTGCCTCTGTGCACACTGCCCCTGCTCCATAATAGGAAACATACAGTATGGAGCGCCGTAATCTGATGCCCCTGTGAAAAGTCCTCTACTAGACCTTATACAGATGTACAGTTGTATCTGATCCCTCTGGCAGCTCAGTCTCATAGATTATACAGTATGGGGCGTAATCTGATGCCCTGTGAAAGCCCCTTGCCATTAGACCTATACCGTATGATAGAGTTGTAACCTGATCCCTATGTGAAGCTATTCTCCATAGAGCTATACAGATGGAGAGATGTATATGTCTGATAGCCCCTGTGACCGCTCCTCCACTAAGATATATAGCAGTATGTGAGTTGTAATCTGATCCCCTCTGTGCAGTCATATCCATAGATCTATTACAGTATGGGAGCTGTATCTAGTGGCCTATAGAAAGTCAGGTGCGAGGAAGAGGGGGGGAACATACCCAGTAAATGTTGACTAAAAAGTTATAAAAATGAAAAAAAATATGAATCAAATTTACATATAAACCCAATCTTTCCACTATAAAGAGATGTGTGATATTTGGAGCAGAGATTTAGAGCGGTTTCTTTGTATGAACTGAACATTCAGACACATCGGATCCGGTTACTATCTGGACGGTTTCCTGCCTCACTCCAGCTTGATAGGGAAATAACTGTGTAGCACAAGGCGGCCCCCGGGGGCCCCGCCATGGTACGCACATCCTTGTATCAAAACAAGAAAACCGGACGCGGCCACGCCACATGGTTCTGCATCTTGTGTTTACAGAAAGGAGAAGAGATGCCGAGGGGCGAAACCCCACGCAGGGTACACAGGGGAAGACGTTAATATCGTACGCGGGAGCGCCCCCACCCCGCACAGAGAGGGGGGTCCACCGCTAAAATTATGCAGATTCCTCCTCTCTTCCAAATCATGATGTGGCAAGAGACGGATTTTGTCCACGACATAGTGCCCATAGTTACTCCAAAGCTGAACACGACACACTCTGCAGTGCAGAAGCTACGGCGGAAAATAAACACCGGCAATCATATAGCAGCTGCATGTCATATACGAAAGAGTGGTATATAGTGTTATAGTGGGGTCCCTCGCACCACACATCACAGGTGCCCCTCCGCCAATGTGACCTCTCAACTTCAGTCACCGAAAAGGAATTCTAATACAAGGTAAAAGGAAGGGGAACTCTGAGATGCACGAATGTGAGAGGGGAGAAAGAGCACGCTATGAGACAAACATGACACGCAACATGGAGAAATCTTGACGAGATATATAATGTCAGAAAGGATGCCCATCCACCCACCTTTACTAATAATACACTATAAAGGTGCACCCCATTACAAAATAACTACCAAGTTAAAGCGCCCCCATTACTCATTAAGTTCAAACAGAGTGCCCGTCTATAATAATCCACAACAGGGAGAGTGCCTCCTTTATAATAATCGCCAACAGAGTGCCCCCAGTACTAATAATAACAAAGAGGACCCCCCATTACTAAAATACCAATAGAGGACCCCCCCATACTAATAATCCCCAAAGTAGAGTGCCCCCTATTACTAATATACCCAACAGAGTGCCCCCTTATACTAATAATCCACAGAGTGCCCGATTACTACAGTAATCCCTATAGCAGGCGACCCAAATACTAAATAATACCCAACAGAAGTGCCTCCTATTACTAAAATCCCAACAGAGTGCCCCCCTTACTAATAATACAATAGAGGACAACCCTTACTAATAATACCAATAGGGACCCCCATTACTAATAATCCCGACAGAGTGCCCCCTATTACTATATCCCAACATGAGTAGCCACCCGCCCCTATTACATAATAATCAATACGCACACAGAGTGCCCCCCAATACTAATATCCCCTAGAGTGTCCCAATACTTAATAATACAATAAATAGTGCCCCCCATTATATATAAGACCAACAGAGTGCCCACACAATACTGATAATCCCTAAAGAGGTGTCACCAGACATTACACGAATAATCAGTATAGAGTGACCCTAATACGTACATAATACCAACACCACCCCCCAACAAAAGCCTCACTACTAATTACGCCTAGTATGTGCCCCTATAATAAATACTACATTAGAATGTCCTCTTTACTATCTATAGCAATAGAGTCGGCCCCCATTACGAATAACTCCCAGCAGAGTGCCCCCATATGATCAACTCCCTATAGAGTGTTCCCCATACTCAATAATACCCAATAAAGGGCCCCCCAATACTAATAATCCCAAAGAGTGTCCCACCATTTAAGACTAATCCGTTATAGAGTGCCTAATTACTAATAAGTCCAATAGACAGCTCCCAGTAATATAAGTATAGGCGGCTTGTAGAGTGCCCCCCATTACTAATTATGTATATGAGTGACCACTCGCCTTCTACTAATGCTCGCTGATAAAGCGTCCCCGTACTGTAGACAATGAGCCAATAGAAGGACCAGGTAACATTACTAAAATAATACCACACTAGAGTGCCCCCCATCTAAATGATCAACACAGAGTGCCCCTATGATGAATACGCCCCTATAGAGTGTCCCCATATTAATAAATACCAATAAAATGCTCCCATTATAATAATCCCAAACAGAGTAGTACCACCTCCATTACTATAATCCCACTACGAGTGCCCATAATTACAAAATACAATATAATCAACCGTTAGAGCCCCCACCGCACTCATATCCCCATAGGCAGTTATCCCAGTGCCCCACTATAATAATACCGCACACTGTCCCGTTAATTATAATCACACCACAGTACCCATTAATAGTAATCCCAATATAGCCTACCCCCCCCCCCATCACCATAATCCCACAATGCCGTGTACCAGGGTTTTATGGTTATGATAATTGATAATTGTAACAGCTGGGGTTTGTTACAATTGCGCAGATGTGACTGTCAGTATATGGTTTAGCTCATTATTTGTGTCTGTCTGTGGTGAGATGTTAATAATGGGGGCGGGGGTGATGGGGAATACAGTATATAATGCGGTGACACGCATGGTATATGGTGTATGGAGGACACATGGTGTATCTTATTTTTAGGCATAGAAAAGGTTAATATTTAAACCAAAATGTTAAAATATTTTCCGTTCATGAATCCTGGTGGCAGCCCCCGGGGAGATGTACCCGGCGGGCCAGATGGAGGTGACCACTGAGGGCGTCCAGGACGTCTTTGTCACATCCCTGTCACCCCTGATAGTGAGCGTCTACTCTCATGTCTGTGTGAATCTTATAGTTGTTTTTTCGCAGCTCCGCCGCCCCTTTTAAGCAGATGATTGTGAATATGAAGATGTTCCACACAACGACAAAAAATCCATCCTATTGCCCGCGGCGACTGATGGAGCCTTCTGCAAAGTGCTCCGCGTCCCATTCGATCGTCCCCTCGGATGCCCCTCCATCGTAGTAAAGACTCCAATCTGTCACCTCTGGCCAATACTATCGATGTCGCCAATTGTGATGGAGGGTGCAATCCCATAATTGCACAGCTGCTGAACGCCAAAATATATGCTAATAATCCGCAAGAAGCTTCCAGTCCGGATCAGGACACATCTGGGCTCCTCTATTCCAAGATCAAGGCAGGCGTGATAATACACAGGAATGTAGGGGGGGCAAATCCTTCAGCTCGACCTTTGTGGGAAATGCACAGGGGTAGACAGAGAAGCACCGCACTAAGGCAAGAGACGGAAGGGGTTAATATTTTTGAAACATGTTTAATACTAAACAACCGCAGAGAAGTTACAATGCATATTAGTTACATATCCAATCATTAAAGGGAACCTGTCAGCAGGTTGGAGCATCCCAGGCTGCAGCCCGTGTAGGTATGTCCTGAGGAGATGTGTAATCAGACTTTGTGTGTGTTGTTGTTAGCAGCAGCCACTGTGATATATGGATTTATTATTCCAGGCTTGTAGCAGCTCCAAGGCCACTGGGAAACATGTCCTCACACTGCTGGGCTCCGTGCTCTGCCGGATGTGTTAGGCATTGTCAGGGGAAAGAAATGTATTGAGAGCTCACAACTTCTGGGCTCTGTCCTCTCTTCACCAGTGTTTAAGTATGGCCCTAGAGAAATGGTTTGCACCAGACCTTTGTTGTATGTTGTAGTAGCAGCAGGATGTGATAAATGGCTTATATTTCTGGAATGTAGATGCTCCACATGCAGCCACCCCAGTAATGTAGTGGTGTTGTAGCAATCCAAGGCTTGGGGACCTTGTGTATGCGGTTTAGTAGCAGCAGGACTGCTGATATATGGATTTATATTCCAGGATGTTATTTTCTCCAAAGTGAAGGGTTGTGTCCCTGTGTGCACACTGCTGTAGGCCTTGCTATATGCAACCGGGTTAGGTATAGTCCCTGAGAGAGGTGTAATCAGACCTGTGTTCGTTGCACGAGGGCATATCCTCCCCCCCCACACTGCTGTGCTCTATGTCTTTGCAGCCCGTGTTAGGGTTAGGTCCTGCCGAGATATTAATCGGCGTTGTGTATTTGCCACTGGGGGATGTCCTCACCACTGCTGTGCTCTGCGACAGCCAGTGTTAGGTATTGTCCCTGTGGGGAGATGTGTAATCAGGTATTGCACTGGGGGGATGTCCTCACACTGCGTGTCTATCTCTGCATCCCCGCCCAGTGATTGTAGTGGGGTTGTAGCACTCATCTTGCTTAGGGCACCTGACTGCACATGTAAATACTAATTTCTGTGTTTATATTATATGGTTTATATTTTGACTGACATGTTGACAGTGGAAATGTGTATGATATAAATGCCGGTGGATACTAATCGACCTGGCACATAAACCGTGGCTGTACAACGATACCCCCGGGATATAATGACAGTAAGTAATATAAGTCTTGCGATTGTATAGGGTGGGAAATCAATGTTACAGGGGCTCGGTCCCACACGTGGGTCACCTCCGGTGGACTTGGACACGTACTCTCCATCTTCTGACACCGTCCAAGTCTGATAGACCGTAGGCTGATTATTAACCAGAGAAGAACCCTCGAAAATGGTTTTGTCATGCATGCTTGAGTGTATAATACTTATATATATGTGTAGGAGATACGTTGCCGGGACAAGCAATCCAGTATTACATCCTCTGCTTCTGGAAAGCGAATATGATCATAGTTCGCAATCCATTATGAGAAATGAAACGACTTCACAGCTGAATCGGCGGGAGACAGGGTCAGCCATGATGAGGGTTGAGTGTCTGTGACTATTACATGCCCAGTAGGGGATATACCCCACATGTCACATCTGGGATTACCCCTGTGCTCATGCTATGCTTCCAAAGATCCATAGAAGCCCTGTCCCCCCCAGTGAACTCCTAGAGTCCTAGGTCACCCAGCTTTTCCAGGATCCTAAACTGATGAGCTGAAGAATAGCTGATTAAAACCATGTGGAAATCTATATGACTGCATCCAGTCTGCAATTGGGGTTCACTTACATTGTGACTAAAGCTTCCAGGGGGTTGGCACCCAGCTTCTCCAGATAAATCTGCACCCAGCTTTCCCAGAATACTAGACAGATAAGTCTGTCAATGTCTGATCAGTGGGGTATTGACACTCGGTACCTTTAATCTGCTGATTAAGTCCGATTCAGAAGAACAGCGCCATCCACCATTCAGAGGCCAAACTGTGTAACTTCAACATAACAGAGGTGCAGTTACTTGACTCGGCCACTACACAGATGGGGGCGCTGTTCTGTTAGCCCTGAGGACGTGTAATTCTGCATCCCTATGGCAGCTTCTTTTCTCTATCGATCTATAAACTAGTATGGGAGAGTGCTGTAATCTGAATGTTGCCTATAGTAGCAAGTCCCTTCTCATAGGGACCATATACAGTATGGAGAAGGCTTGTTGTATCTGATGGCCCTGTGAAGCCTCCCTCTCAATTAGGGGACCTCTATACAGTATGATTACCAGTTTGTAATTATGATCCCCTTGTGCAGCTCTCATTCTCCATAGACCTATACAGTATGGAGAGCTGTAATCTGATGCCCCTGTGAAGCTCCCTCTCCATAGACCTATACAGTATGTAGAGTTGTAATCTGATCCCTCTGTGCAGCTCATTCTCCATAGATCTATACAGTATGGAGAGCTGTAATCTGATGCCTCTGTGCAGCCCCTTCTCCATAGATCTATACAGTATGGAGAGCTGTAATCTGATGCCTATATAAAGTCAGGTGCAGAGGAAGAGGGGGGGGATACATACAAGTAAATGTTGACTAAAAAGTTATAAAATTAAAAAAAATATTTAAAATAAAAACTTTACATATAACCCCAATCTTCCACTATAAATAGATGTGTGATATTTGGAGCAGAGATTAGAGCGCGTTTCTTCTGTATGACTGAACATTCAGACACATCAGATCCGGTTACTTTCTTGGCCGGTACCTGCTCACTCCAGCTTGATAAGATACATAACTGTGTAGCACAAGGCGGCCCCCGGGGGCCCCGCCAGGTCCGCACATCCTTGTATCAACAAAAACCGGAGCGGCCGCACCTGTTCTGCATCTTGTGTTTACAGAAAGGAGAAGATGCCGCGGGCGACCCCACGCAGGGTACACGGGAGCGCTAATTATCCGTAGCGGGAGCGCCCCACCCCGCACAGGACAGGGGGGTCCCACCGCTAAATTATGCAGATTTCCTCCTCTCTTCCAACATGATGGCAGCAGACGGATTTTTGTCCAGACATCTGCCCTAGTTACTCCCAAAAGCTGAAACACGACACAACTCTGCAGTCAGAAGCTACGGCGTAAATAACACCGCAATCATATGCAGCTCATGTCATATACAAAGAGGTATATAGTGTTATAGTGGGGTCCCCTCGCCCACCATCCAGTGCCCCTCCCCCATGTGACCGTTATCCTTCCAGTCACCAAAGAGTCTAATACAAGGTAAAAAGGAGGGTAACTCTGAGACTGCACGCTGTGAGAGGGGAGAAAGAGCCAGCTATGAGAAACATGACCACGCAACATGGAAATCTGAATGAGATTATATAAATGTCAGCAGATTGCCCCCACCCACCTTTACTAATAATCACTATAAAGTGCCCCCCATTACAAATAATACCAATAAAGTGCCCCCCATTACTAATAATTCCAACAGAGTGCCCCCTATTACTAATAATCCCAACAGAGTGCCTCCTATTACTAATAATCCCAACAGAGTGCCCCCCGTGTAATTCTGCATCCCTATGGCAGCTTCTTTTCTCTATCGATCTATAAACTAGTATGGGAGAGGCTGTATCTGATGATGATTGCCTATGTGCAGCTCCCTTCTCCATAGGGACCATATACAGTATGGAGAGCTTGTGTATCTGATGGCCCTGTGAAGCCTCCCTCTCAATTAGGGACCTATACAGTTATGTACTAGTTGTAATATGATCCCTTGTGCAGCCTCATTCTCCATAGATCCTTATAGTAGGGAGAGCTGTATCTGATGCCCCTGTGAAGCTCCCTCTCCATAGACTCATAACAGTATGTAGGACCGTTGTAATATCTGATCCTCCCTGTGCAGCTCATTCTCCATAGATCTATTCCGTATGGAGGAGCTGGTAATCTGATGCCGGACCCCCATAGATATAATATGTCAGAGTTGTATCTATTCTATTGCAGTTTTTCATAATTTTACAGTTATTTAATCTGTCTGGCCTATTAGTCGGGCAGAGCGGAAGAGGGGGGGGATACATACAAGTAAATGTTGGTTACTAAAAGTTATTAAAAATTAAAAAAAAAAATTAAATAAAAACTTTAATATAAACCCCAATGCTTTCACTATAAATAATGCTGTTGATAATTTGGGAGCAGAGATTTGAGCGCCGTTTCTTCTGTATGATATGCACCATTTCAGGGACACATTCAGATCCGGTTACTTTTCTTGGGCCGTACCTGGCTCACTTCCAGCTTGAATAAGATAACATAACTGTGGTAGCACAAGGGCGGCCCCGGCGGGGGCACCGCCAGGTCCGCACATCCTGGTTCTAACAAAAAAACCAGGAGCGGACCGCCGAACCGTTTCTGCATCTTGTGTTTACGAGAAGGTAGGAAGACTGTCCATGCGTGGCGACCCCAGCCCAGGGGTACGGCGGAGCGGCTAATTAATCCGCTAGCGGGTAGCGCCCCACCCACATCCAGGACAGGGGGGTTCCCACCGCTAAAATATATGCAGATTTGCCTCCTTTTATCAACATGATTGGCAGGCAGGACGGAATTATTGTCCTAGACCTCTGCCTAGTTACTCCAAAAAGCGTGAAACACTGACACAACTCTGCAGTTCAGAAGCTACGGCATTAAATCACCACCGCAATCATATGCAAGCTCATGTCATTATACAAAGGGAGGTTAAGTGTTATGTTATAGTGGGGTCCCCCCACCATCAGTTGCCCCTCCCCATGTGGACCGTTATCCTTCGTCACCCAAGGAGTCCTAATACAAGGTAAAAAGGAGGTAATCTGAGAACTGCACGCTTGTGTAGGGGGAAAAGAGAAAAAGGGGAAAGGAAAAGAGCCGCTATGAGAACATTGACCACGCAACTGGAATCTGAATGAGATCATATAATGTCCAGGCAGATTGCCCCCACCACACTTACTATTATTCATTCTATAAAGTGCCCCCCATTACAAATAAAGCACATAAAGTGCCCCCCATACTAACTATTCCAAACAGAGTGCCCCTATTCTAATAATCCCAAACAAGAGTGCCTCCTATTACTAAAATCCCACCAGAGTGCCCCCCATTAGTAATAATACCATAGAGGACCCCCATTACATAATCAAGATAGAGGACCCCTTACTAATATTAATCCCAAACAGAGTGCCCCCATTAATATAATCAACAGAGTGCCCCGCCTATTACTATTATATCCCCACAGAGTGCCCCCATTACTAATAATCCCTATAGAGTGTCCCAATACATAATAACCACAGAGTCCTCCTATTACTATAATCCAACAGAGTGCCCCCCAACAATTACAATAAACCATTATAGAGAACCTAGAGACTTAATACCATGTGGACCCCCATTTACTAATAATCCCCAAAACAGATGTTCCCCTATATACTAAATCCCACAAGAGTGCCCTCATTTACTAATAATCCCCACAGAGTGCCCCCCATTACTAATAATCCCTATAGAGTGTCCCCAATACTAATAATACCAATAAAGTGCCCCCCATTATTAATAAGCCCAACAGAGTGCCCCCCAATACTGATAATCCCTAAAGAGTGTCCCACATTACGAATAATCCGTATAGAGTGCCCCTAATTACTAATAATACCAATACACAGCCCCTCATTACTAATTATCGCTATAGAGTGCCCCCTATTACTAATACTCCCTATAGAATGTCCTCTTTACTAATAATAGCAATAGAGTGCCCCCCATTACTAATACTCCCACAGAGTGCCCCCTATTGATAATACTCCCTATAGAGTGTCCCCATTACTAATAATACCAATAAAGTGCCCCCCAATACTAATAATCCCTAAAGAGTGTCCCACATTACGAATAATCCGTATAGAGTGCCCCTAATTACTAATAATTCCAATACACAGCTCCCCATTACTAATATGCGCTGTAGAGTGCCCCCCATTACTAATTATCGCTATAGAGTGACCCCTATTACTAATGCTCCCTATAAAGTGTCCCCATTACTAACAATACCAATAGAGGACCCTCATTACTAATAATACCAATAGAGTGCCCCCCATTACTAATACTCCCACAGAGTGCCCCCTATTGATAATACTCCCTATAGAGTGTCCCCATTATTAATAATATCAATAAAATGCTCCCCATTACTAATAATCCCAACAGAGTACCCCCTATTACTAATAATCACTATAGAGTGCCCATAATTACTAATAATACCAATGCATAGGTCCCCATTGATAATCAACCGTTGAGAGCCCCCCCCCCCCCGTTACTCATAATCCCCATAGAATTATCCCAGTGCCCCCACTTATAATAATACAAGCACACTGCTCCCCATTACTTATAATCACACCACAGTACCCCATTACTATTAATCCCAATATAGCCCCCCCCCCCCATCACCAATAATCCCAATGCCGTGTCCCCATGGTTTTATGGTTTATGATAATTGATAATGTAACAGCTGGGGTTTTGTTACAATTGCAGCAGATGTGACTGTTCCTTATTATTGGTTATGATAATTATTTGTGTCTTTCTGTGGCTGAGATGTTAATTAATGGGGGCGGGGCCTGATGGGAAATGAAAGTATGATAATGCGGTGACACGCCTGGTATATGGTGTATGGAGGACACCAGGAACATCCTTATTTTTAGGCATAGAAAAGGGTTAATATTTATAACCCAAAATGTAAAATCTTTTCCGTTCATGAAATTCCTGGTTGCAGCCCCCTGGGAGATGTACCCGGCGGCCATATTGGAGTGTGACCACTGAGGGCGTCCAGGACGTCTTTGTCACATCCCTGTCACCCCTGATAGTGACGCGTCTCCTCTCCATCTGATGTGACATCTATCAGTTGTCTTTTTCGCAGCCTCCGCCGCCCCTTTAAGCAGATGATTTGTGAATATGAAGATGTTCCCACACAACGACACAAAATCTCATCCTATTGCCCGAGGCGACTGATGGAGCCTTCTGCAAAGTGCTCCGCGTCCCCTCCGATTGTCCCCTGATGCCTCCTCCATTGTAGGTAAAGACTCCAATCTGTCACCTCTGGCCAATACTCCCTCTGATGTCGCCAATTGTGCTGGAGGGGACATCCCATAATGCACAGCTGCAGAGCCGCCAACTATATGCTAATAATTCCACAAGAACTGCTTCCAGTCCGGATCAGGACACATCTGGGCTCCACTCTCCAGATCAAGGCAGCCGTGATAATACACAGGAATGTAGGGGGGCAACATCCTTCAGCTTCTACATTGGTGGGAAACTGCACAGGGGTAGATCAGAGAAGCACCGCACTAAGGCAAGAGACGGAAGGGGTTAATATTTTCTGAACATGTTTAATACTAACAACAGCAGAGAAGTTACAATCTTATATAGTTACAATCAATTCATTAAAGGGAACCTGTCAGCAGGAGTGAGCATACAGGCTGCAGCCAGTGTTAGGTATTGTCCCTGGAGAGATGTGTAATCAGACCTTTGTATGTGTTGTTAGTAGCAGCAGCACTGTGATATATGGATTTATATTCCAGGATTGTAGCAGCTCCAAGCGCACTGGGAACATGTCCTCACACTGCTGTGCTCTGTGCTCTCTGCAGATGGTGTTAGGCATTGTCATGGGAAAGAAATGTTATTAGAGCTCACACTTCTGTGCTCTGTGCTCTCTTCAGCCAGTGTTAAGTATTGTCCCTAGAGAAATGTGCAACCAGACCTTTGTGTATGTTGTTAGTAGCAGCAGGACTGTGATAAATGGCTTCATATTTCTGGAATGTAGCTCCTCCACATGCAGCCCCCCCAGTAATGTAGTGGTGTTGTAGCACTCAATGCTTGGGGCACCTTTGTGTATGCGGTTAGTAGCAGCAGGACTGTGATATATGGATTTATATTCCAGGATTGTATTTTTTCCAAGTGCACTGGGGTTGTGTCCTCTGCTGTGCACACTGCTGTGCTCTGTGCTCTCTGCAACCAGTGTTAGGTATAGTCCCTGCAGAGATGTGTAATCAGACCTTTGTGTAGTTGCACTGGGGGTATGTCCTCACACTGCTGTGCTCTATGCTCTCTGCAGCCAGTGTTAGGTATAGTCCCTGCAGAGATGTGTAATCAGACGTTGTGTATTTGCACTGGGGGTATGTCCTCACACTGCTGTGCTCTGTGCAGCCAGTGTTAGGTATTGTCCCTGTGGAGATGTGTAATCAGTGTATTTGCCCTGGGGGTATGTCCTCACACTGCTGTGTTCTATCTCTGCATCCCCTCCCCAGTGATGCAGCGGGGTTGTAGCACTCACTGCTTGGGGCACCTGCTGCACATGTATAATAATAATTTGCTGTTGTTTATGTATGATTTGTTTCTTATTGTGATCCTGACATTGTTGCAGTGAAATGTTATGATAATAAATGCCGGTGGATACTAATAGACCTGGTACATAACCCTGTGGCTGTACAATCGATACCTCCCGGGATATAATGACCAGTAATATAAGTCTTGCGATGTATAGGGCTGAATATCAATGTTACAGGGGCCTCGCGTCCCACACGTGTCACCTCCGTGTGACCTTGGACACGACTCTCCATCTTCTGACACGTCCATAGTCTGATAGACCGTAGGCTTGATTAACCAAGAGAAGAAAACCCTCGAAAATGGTGTCAGTGCATCGCTGAGTGTCTAATACTTATATATATGTGTAGGAGATACGTGCCGGGACAATCAATCAGATATTACATCATTTCTGCTTCCTGGAAAGCGAATATGATCATAGTCGCATCCATTACTGATACACTGAAACGACTTCACAGCTGAATCGGAGGGAGACAGGGTCAGCCATGATGAGGGTGTGAGTGTCTGTGGTACTATACATGCCCCATGTAGGGGATATACCCCTACATGTCACATCTGGGGATATACCCCTTGTGCTCATGCTATGCTTCCAAAGATCCCATAAGAAAGTCCCTGTCCCCCCCAGTGAACTCCTCCCAGAATGCACCAGTGTACCCCCAACTCATTGGGGATAGGACAGTGGAAACAGCTGAGGATAGAAGTCCCAAATCAACACAACAAAGTATCCAGTCACTTCATTTCACAGTTTGATATCTTATAGATACAACTGATGCAAGAGGGAGACTAATGGAAAGAGGAAGTATGAAGGGGAGAGAGGGATGATAAAAAGAAGGCAGCAAGGAAAAGTGAAGGATGTAGGGAGGAAGGAGGATGAGTGGAGAATAGAAGGAGGATGGATGAAAGGGTAGAAGGAGGATGACAGGAGGGTGGAAGCAAGATGGACGAAAGAATGGAAAAATAATAGAAGGAAGGAAAACGGAAAGGAAGGAGGACAGAATGAGGAAATGAGGAAGAAGGGAGGATAGAGGGACAATAGAAGGAATATAAGAGGAAAGAGGATGGAAGGAGAAAGAAAAGGAGGAATATAGATTTGAGGGAGAATATTAGGAAAATGAAAAGAGGATGGAAGATACAAGAATAGAAGGGTGGAATGAAGAAGAGGAAGAAGAAGAAGAAGGGATAGGAAGTAGGAAGATGGGTGGGTGGATTGAGGAAGGAAGGAGAAAAGACGAGGGTGGGACAATAGAAGGAAGATAGGAGGAAAGAGGATGGAAGAAGAAGAGAAAGAGGGAGAAAAAGAGAAATATAGAATGGAGGGAGAATATTAGGAAAATGAAAAGAGGATGCAAGATATAAGGAGAATAGAAGGAGGATGGAAGGAAGGAGGGAGGGATATGAGGGAAGATAGGTGGTTGGATGGAGAAAGAAAGAAAGAAAGAAAGAAAGTGAGAGAGTGAATGGAGGAAAGAGAAAGAAAAATGGAGAATTGAACAAAGTCCAAGGAGACTGAAGGAAAGAGAATTGAAGGAAAACAGGGAGAAGGAATAAACCAAGAAAGGGGAGATGGAAGGATGGAAGGAGAGATTTTCAGTAGAGGAAGGAGGATGGATTGGATGCATTCAGTGTCACTTCCCTTGAAACAAAGCAAAACTCGCGTCCATTGTCCACAGTCTCCGGTCCGGCCGAGTCACAACATATGGAAAATTAAATTTTAATTCTAAGCCTCATAATAAAATCACGAGTCGCGCTGCGCTCCGGTTTCTCAGAATTTTGTGCTATTTTTGATGATCCGAGGTGTCCATATGTCTGCTAGATATTCCACGGCCCTGCGGATGATGTAAAGGCGCAGCGCCGGCCGTCACTCATCCTGACTTATTTATCGCATGTTTGCTGGAGCAGACTGTGTCAGAACAATCTTTACCCGGGCCCAGACTTCTTGTAAAACTTACCATCTGTTCTGCCATTTTCTCTGCTCCTTCTCTTGCCAAGAGTGCGGATAAAAATGTCTCGCTACATACAACGGAATGTGCCGGAAGGAATTGTATCCATTATTTTTTATTTTTTTATTTTTGGATTTAAAATCAAATCACATAAATCTCCTTTTTTTACTGGTTTTCAGCAGTTTATGGTAAATGTCAGATCAGGTCCTAATGATAACAGAAAGTGACCCTGCACCAACCCCAATATCCGAGGTCATAGATAATGCAGAGGGCACTATAGAAGACTTCTAAGCGAGGTCAGGACCGGAGCGTTATTGCAAAACTAACTGCGCCCATACTGGCTAGGCCCCAGTGGCCCCGGGGATGTTCTATCTATCTATCTATCTATCTATCTATCTATCTATCTATCTATCTATCTCTCTATCTATCGTCTCTCTATCTATCTATCTATCTATCTATCTCCTATCTATCTATCTATCTCATATTTATCTATCTATCTATCTATCTCATATTTATCTATCTATCTATCTATCTATCTATCTATCTCATATCTATCTATCTATCTCATATCTATCTATCTCATATCTATCTATCTATCTATCTATCTATCTCTCTATCTATCTCTCTATCTATCTCCTATCTATCTCTCTATCTATCTAATATCTATCTATCTCATATCTATCTATCTATCTATCTATCTATCTCATATCTATCTATCTATCTATCTCCTATCTATCTATCTATCTCTCTATCTATCTAATATCTATCTATCTCATATCTATCTATCTATCTCATATCTATCTATCTATCTATCTATCTATCTATCTCCTATCTCTCTATCTCCTATCTATCTATCTCATATCTATCTATCTCATATCTATCTCCTATCTATCTAATATCTATCTATCTATCTATCTATCTCCTATCTATCTCCTATCTATCTATCTATCTATCTATCTATCTATCTATCTATCTCTCTATCTATCTCCTATCTATCTATCTATCTATTTCCTATCTATCTATCTATCTATCTATCTATCTATCTCCTATCTATCTATCTATCTCTCTATCTATCTCCTATCTATCTCTCTATCTATCTAATATCTATCTATCTCATATCTATCTATCTATCTCATATCTATCTATCTATCTATCTATCTATCTATCTCCTATCTCTCTATCTCCTATCTATCTATCTCATATCTATCTATCTCATATCTATCTCCTATCTATCTAATATCTATCTATCTATCTATCTATCTATCTATCTATCTATCTATTTATCCATCTATCTCCTATCTATCTATCCATCTATCTATCTCCTATCTGTCTATCTATCTATCTATCTATCTATCTATCTATTTATCTATCTATCTATCTATCTATCTCCTACTTTAATCTATAATTTGTCCCCTCATAGGTGTCTGTTCACACATCCATTTAGTAATGAAACAAGGGAACGGAAATGAATACAGATCTTTATGACAATTAATGGCGCCCTGGTGGATTCTTCCCCCTCCTGTCATTAGTGATGGGGGTTGTGGTAATGGCCTTAAGCCTCAGTTAATTGTGTCCGGATATGGATCTGGGTATTAATTGCTATTTTTAGTCGGCGGAGTAATAATAATATAAGACAATGTAACAAGTCTGTAATTACTGTCATTCTGGAATAACGAGCCGTCTACATTGTTACATCTGTCGGCTTTAAAGTCTCCGATGTGTAAGGGAAGATGTGGCGTCCGTTCCCTGACCCATTTCCGGGGCGCTCCTCATTGGGCTGCTTCCCATATCTCCATATCTGATGTGTAGCGTCACCTCCAGTTACAATCTATAGGAGACGACTTTCTCTTTGAACTCATGGATTTTTTGAAATGGAAATTGGAAGCCGAGATCCTCTCCGACCTTGGAGAATGTGATAATTGCCGGCGCCTACAGGATCATGATGAACGAACGGACACGCGGCAAGGCAATGAGTGGCTCCAATGTATACATTATACCTACACATTGGGGCACATTTACTTACCCGGCCACTTGAGTCCACGAGGTACAGAGTGTCCGACGATGAGGCAGTCTCGCAGGATACACTAAGATAGTGCGCCCGATTTCCTGTATGTGTCGCATCCCCGTTCAGGTACGCTGGAGTTCACCGTCTTTCACCCGGTGCATGTAAGTGCATGGCTTGCGACACAATTCTTTTGTTAAATCCCGCGGTTTGTCCGAATCCGTCGGATCGTCCGACGGCCTGCCCCCCAATCTGTGTCGCATGAAAGCCAGAGCGATTGCGATTTGATCCGATCACGTGCATAAGCCTCATTAAAGAAGATCCCAACAGGACCCTCTAGTATTTTGCACTGGAACCATTTATTACAGCACAGGTGAAAAGGAGAATTACATTGTATTCATTAAAATCAACTGGTTTCCAGGGATCTGCCAAGTCCTCCAAGAAAATAGATCCTATATATTGGGCCACATTTATCAAAACTAGTGTGTGCGGAGTGTGCAGGACGCGGCAGATTCATCCAAAGTCGATCCTTTATGTGCAGAATTTTGTGGCGTGTTGGGCACAGTGCAGCCGCGACACAAACTGGCGCTGACACTTTAATAAATGTGTCCCACTGTCTTCCTTTTAGCCAATTAGTGGGGGCTGTGAATTCTAACTCTCCTTTTATCTTAATGCCCCAGTGTAATATTTGGAAAACCAGTGACCCCCTTTAAGGTATAAGGGGGTCGAGCTCCTGAATGGATGTAGTTCACCTTTTTTGCAATCCAAGAGAATGAATCATAAAGAGAATGAAGATAAATCCACCCAACGGGGGTCTTTTACTAAGGGCCCGATTCGCGTTTTCCTGACGTGTTACCCGAATATTTGCGCCGATTTCCCCCGGGTTTTTGGCGCACGCGATCGGATTGTGGCGCATCGGCGCCGGCATGCACGCTACAGCAATCGGGGGGCGTGGCCAAACGAAAACCCAACGGATTCGGAAAAACCGCCGTATTTTTTAAAAAAAATTGTCGCTCGGGAAACGCTTACCTTCACTTGGTCCGGCTCAGTGAATTCCAGTGCGTTCCGATGCTTTTCAGCGCAGCAGCGCCACCTGGTGGATGGCGGAGGAACTACCTTAATGAATCCCGGCCGGACCCGAATCCACCGCAGAGAACGCGCCGCTGGATTGCGAACGGACCGGGTAAGTAAATCTGCCCCAATGTCTCAGCTATTAAATGCCTGCTCCATTAGTGATGACCCAAGGGTCAAGGCTGCTGGGGTTCAGGTATGAGCTCAGGAGTGTCTGTGACCCCTAATACACAGCTCCGATCTGAAGTCTATTGCTCCAGGACAAGGTGCTGGTGGCTTTTTGGGTAAGTGCCCCCCCTGCATGAGCTGAGAGCAAGTAGAGGTCAGGGCTATAAATAGAAGAGCACCATCAGGATAACAAGCCATAACTATAGGCAGCGGACCATATGGTTCTGGTGCGTAGGATTGTGCAGATCCATAGAAAACCTGGGGCACTTTGATACTGGTCGCTGCCAGACATCATTTATCATGTGCTGGCCCTTTAAGAACAACTTGTAAGGGGAAGAATGATGGCAGGGAACAGGTGCAGCTCTATAGGTGAACCATCATATTGTTCCACGTAAACCAAAATGATTCCCCAACTTTCTATATGTAGCAGCTGCTGTGTATAATGCCAGGCAGCTGCAGCAAAAGCCTCACAACATGTTACTCTCTTCTACATGACTGCGACAAAACTTCCAGGAATATGTAATCCAATCCGCTGCTTGTACGGTCTAGTGGGCTGAAGGGGCAGAGACCATTCGCTATTTCTATGTATTAGAGGACAAGGTGCCACTAATATAGATATGAGGTCATGATTCAGGAGATGGGAGTAACTTGCACCCACCTAAAGGGGCTCCTAATCTGCTGACAGAGCCCTGTAATAGACTGTGCCGGAGACATTTACACGCAGTCAGCGTGGAGCATGTCAGGGCGCGGATGTAGTTGTTATGTCGCTTTCCATAAAGATTAAACGTTCTATCTGCGGGGACGACTGGCGCCAGAGGGGACGGCGGTAATAAACGTCTTGTTATCCTGACATCTATAGGAATCTCTCCCTCTATTGACACATTGACAGTCGCGTCATGCTCTCCGAGAGACGAAGAAGTCATAAAAAATGAAGAAAAAATTCTCGGCACAGAGATCCCTATAGAAGTCCCCCCACCTCCGCCTCCTCCCGTCTGAGTTTGCATTTAGATTGAAAAACGGAGGAAAATGTTTCTATAGAAAACATGAAGTGGCAACAATCTATATACAATTGTGCAGTAATAAGGAACTACGCAGATTCCTCGTGGAGAAGGGTCTCATTACGGGAACTTTACAGGAATTTTTCTTATTGTAGATTTTTTTTTTCTCTTTAATTGACACAAGATCTCTGTATACAAAGCAAATACAATGTAACAATTCTTGAAAAGACGTTTTACCTGCTGAAACCGATCCCTGATATACAAGTTACATCCGTTTACTACAGGTCCACATACACACAGACACTTCATTCATTCTCCTGATCAATGAAGGTCCAGGTGCCTGTTGTTTGGACACTTATCTCCTACCTATGGATGTGGGATAAGTCCAATTTATGTGCAAAACCTTCAACTATCCACACTTAAAAGAGATTTGACATTTACAAAATACATGATACAATTAGTAAATTCTGGTTAAAGGGTCCGCTGCTATAAACGCTCATCTCTTGGATAGAGTAGAGAATGAACTCGATTTGGAGGACCTGTCCTGCACACCAGTAATGCACCATGCAATACTTCATTTCCCCTGTGGGGGTGCTGCAGGTAAAACAATCACTTCCTGCAACTATTCCAATAGAGGATACTTTATGTTTAACCCTAGGAGACAATTATCTAAGGTGATCGACCTCTTTATATAAGAAGGTCCCCCAATAAAGTCAAAAGAGTAAAAGAGTAGCCAAAGAGCTTCATCTCTATCTGGAGGATCCAGAATTTCTAGAATTATATGCAAAGACTATTTATTACATCTGAACCCGTGAATTCTTCAGAAAAAACTTTTAATGCAAGATGTAAACAGTTTGTGATTAGCTTATTGTTATGGGAAGCTTCTAATAAGTGAACCCCTATAAAAGTTGGGGGTCCACTGCTCGGAGCTTATGTATTATCCAGAGACAGAGAGTAGCTACAAGCAGCATCTCTCAGGAGGACCAGATTAGATATATGTGTGTAGGAGCAGTGTAATACTTCACTCGCCCTGTGGTGGCGCTATAGAGGATTGAACAATTGCTACCAGATTTGTCCAAGACTCATGCTAATCTTTGGGGATCCCAGGAGACTGTATCCCTCTGATCAGCTTATTTTGGGGAGACTCCCCACCAAAAAATATCTAAAGCAAATTCTAACCCCCCCAAAAAACTAATATAAAGAAGTGGCCAGGATTAGGCAGGTGGGGACACGACCTGTATAGCGAGTCCTCCATGATATAATTACAGTATGGATGTAACATTCTAGGCTATGCTGCTGCTTAGCGACCCCAGGAGTTCTATGGATCCTTAAGACTCCTCAGATATGAGACTTATTTCTCTGCTGCTCCTTTATTTCTCAGGAAAAGCCTTCCAGCAATATCCTGAGAAGCTGACATTGCCGAGAACAGAGGAAACTGATAGAGTAATTGATGGCTGCAAGAAATCCTACAGCTCGGACCTGTGGAGGACTCTGGAAGCAAGTGTTACATTTCCCTACAGCACTCCCAGAGGATACATGAAGTATTACACCGAGATCAGTGCCCTGTGTATAGTATGGATGAGCTGGAGGATCTAGAATGGGGATTAGACCTTTGAAATAGTATAATGAACTACTGCACTGGATTGGCTCTTATACCCCTATGTAAGAAATGGGTGTGGTCTTAAAAGAGGGCGTGCTTGTCATCTTAGAAGTGGGTGTGGTCACTATCTTAAAAGTGGGTGTGATCACTATCTAAGAAGAGGGTGTGGTTAATATTTTAGAAGTGGGTATGCTCGTCATATTAGAAGTGGGTGTGGTCACTATCTTAGACGTGGGTGTGATCACTATTTTAAAAGTGGGTGTGATCACTATCTTAGAAGTGGGTGTGGTCACTATCTTAGAAGTGGGTGTGATCACTATCTTAAAAGTGGGTGTGATCACTATTGTAAAAGTGGGTGTGGTCACTACCTTAAAAGTGGGTGTGCCGACTATCTAAGAAGAGGGTGTGGTTACTATTTTAGAAGTGGGTGGATCATTAGCTTAAAAGTGGGCGTGGTCACTATCTTAATAGTGGGTGTGGTCATTATTGTGCAGTGGTGATCACTACTGTCCTTACAGTCCACTGAGACGTCCGATGCTATGAGACCACAAGAGCCAATCCCAGGCCACAGTGCTTTCCCCATCTCCGAATTGACAGGTTATATTGATGTCACTATCGCTGTGATGAGAAGAGGAATTAATGAGGATTCCCTAATGTTACGGTAGAATTATACATTTGTGTGTAATTACTTTCTCTTATCGGTAAATTGAGACCCAACAGAGATAATTCAATATAATACTTGACATGAAGTTTGAGAACTTCCCCCCATGATGACTTTATACCACATTTGCCATTTGACAGCCTTGTTGGGTAAGTAGCACAGATGACTACTGACCCCTCCACATATCATTGCGTCAACCAATAGAAATCGCTCCACCGATTCCAATGCAGTTGGATTTTTTTCTCTAGCCCCCAGCGTTCCCGAGTAATCAATGTCATTAGTTTGGGCACCCAATATGCTAATTACCCTCTCTGCTGTCAAAAGGGTGGATCCGGTCCCTGCCCAGCTGACATTGTAGAGGCTAATTAGCATATTGTATCCCGAAACTAATAGGACTGATAACTTGGGAACGCTGGGGGCTAGAGTAAAAATTCCAACTGCACCGGAATCAGCGGAATGGCCCCTATTAGAGGATCCAAAGAGTTGGAGTTGGTAGATGTGGGAAGGGGCTCCTGTAATTGGACCTCCATTCCTTTGTACGACACCATCCCAGATGCTTCCTTGTGTCATCATTTTTGTAGGACAGAATTGTATAGGAAACGAATATCCTTTGGTGTCATGAAAGAGCCACCAGGTAGCGCACATCTGACACCGCACCTCCCAGAAACATGAAAAGTACCTTTCTTTTTTGATTCTTTCTTGGCGCTGGTTTTCACAGCCACTTGAAGTTCTGCCTCAGTTGACATCCTATTAAATCCTCCTTAGACCTCTTCACACAGATCCAGGCTCATCTAGAAGTCTTCTCCAACAGAATCGCGTAGCCCTTCAGATGCCGCACTCCAGATCACACATCTCACTCGTGTCTTTCAAGGGCTGCAGGAGAAATGACAAACAGTCACGTTAGAGGGGGCCTAGGGGGGGGCGCGCTTTGTCACAAGGCCTTGAGCGCACTTGAAGGTTTGCTGCTCGCGGTCACAGCAACCTCTCCACGGTGTCTGCAGCTCTGGGACAAACTTGAAACTAAATTACTTATGGGAGACCGCCCTTAAGAAGCTGAGATTCTCCATTAGAGAGGAAGGAAGAGGATGGGGAGGACAACCAGGCGCAGAGGGTGAGGGTGAAGAGGGTAAAGAGGGTGAAGGCAATGTCAAGCTTCAAAGTGAAGCAAACTTGGCA
This sequence comes from Engystomops pustulosus, assembly GCA_019512145.1. Classification (NCBI taxonomy): domain Eukaryota; kingdom Metazoa; phylum Chordata; class Amphibia; order Anura; family Leptodactylidae; genus Engystomops; species Engystomops pustulosus. The sequence continues at coordinate 56,180 of WNYA01000825.1, forward strand.
GAAAGTTGTGCAGGGCACCATGTCTGAGAGGAGAACGTGGCCTCAGGCGGCACCCATCCCTTGCTATGTAGTGTGGTATTATGGGCGTCATACCACCCATTACCAGACTGTCCCATGAACAACCAATCATCGCCCCCCTGATATAGAGACAAATACAATGGCTGCTGAGGGTGCAAATAGGTGTAAAGTAGGAAAGGAAACATCTGTGTGTACTATGAGGTTGGCACTATGGCACTGTTAGAAGGCCAGACTATGGCACTACTATGAGGTTGGCACTGTTATAAGGCTGGACTATGGCACTTTTACTTGAGGACTGGGGAATATGGGCACTACTTATGAGGCTGGGCACTTATATGACACTATCTATTGGGGGCACTGTTATAAGGCTGGACTATGGCACTACTATGAGGCTGGCACTATGGCACTGTTATAAGGCTGGACTGTGGAACTACTATGAGGCTGGACTATGGCACTACTATGAGGCTGGCCCTGTTATAAGGCTGGACTATGACACTACTATGAGGCTGGCACTGTTATAAGGCTGGACTATGGCTATACTATGAGCGAACACTATGGCCTGTTATAAAGCGGGACTGTGCACTACTATTAGGCTGGACTATTGGCACTACTATGAGGCTGGCACTGTTATAAGGCATGACTATGGCACTACTATGAGGCTGGCACTATGGCACTGTTATAAGGCTGACTGTGTCACTACTATGAGGCGTCACTATGGCACTACTATGAGGCTGGCACTGTTATAAGGCTGGACTATGCTAACTATGAGTCTGACACTATGGCCTGTTATAAGCTGGACTGTGCACTACTATGAGGCTGGACATGGCACTACTATGAGGCTGGCACTGTTATAAGGCTGGACTGTGGCACTACTATGAGGCTGGACTATGGCACTACTATGAGGCTGGCACTGTTATAAGGCTGGACTATGCACTACATGAGCCTGGACTATGGCACTACTATGAGGCTGGCCGTTATAGGCTGGACTATGGCACTACGTATGAGGCTGGCACTGTTATAAGCTGAGATATCACCATACTAGGCTGGCACGTGTAAGGCTGGATATGGCACTACTATGAGTGCTGGCACGGG
>WNYA01000825.1:57346-111330 GCA_019512145.1 Engystomops pustulosus
CCCGTGCCAGACTCATAGTAGTGCCATATCCAGCCTTACACGTGCCAGCCTAGTATGGTGATATCTCAGCTTATAACAGTGCCAGCCTCATACGTAGTGCCATAGTCCAGCCTATAACGGCCAGCCTCATAGTAGTGCCATAGTCCAGGCTCATGTAGTGCATAGTCCAGCCTTATACAGGCCAGCCTCATAAGTGCCAATAGTCCAGCCTCATAGTAGTGCCCCAAGTCCAGCCTTATAACAGTGCCAGCCTCATAGTAGTGCCATGTCCAGCCTCATAGTAGTGCACAGTCCAGCTTATAACAGGCCATAGTGTCAGACTCATAGTTAGCATAGTCCAGCCTTATAACAGTGCCAGCCTCATAGTAGTGCCATAGTGACGCTCATAGTAGTGCACAGTCAGCCTTATAACAGTGCATAGTGCCAGCCTCATAGTAGTGCCATAGTCATGCCTTATAACAGTGCCAGCCTCATAGTAGTGCCAATAGTCCAGCCTAATAGTAGTGCACAGTCCCGCTTTATAACAGGCCATAGTGTTCGCTCATACACTACTATGAGGCTGGCACTGTTATAAGGCTGGACTATGGCTATACTATGAGGCTGACACTATGGCACTGTTATAAGGCTGGACTGTGGCACTACTATGAGGCTGGACTATGGCACTACTATGAGGCTGGCACTGTTTAAGGCTGGACTGGGCATACTAACTACTATGAGGCTGGCACTGTTATAAGGCTGGACTATGGCACTACTATGAGGCTGGCACTATGGCACTGTTATAAGGCTGGACTGTGGCACTACTATGAGGCTGGACTATGGCACTACTATGAGGCTGGCACTGTTATAAGGCTGGACTATGGTCACTAGCATGAGCTGGACTATGGCACTACTATGAGGCTGGCACTGTTATAAGGCTGGGACTATGTGCACTACTATGAGAAGGCTGGTGGCCAACTGTTTATAAGGCTGGATATGCACCACTATAGTGCTGGCACTGTTTATAAGCGGGATATGAGGGCGGACTACTATGATGCTGGCAAACTGTTATAAGGCTGGACTATGGCCTACTTATGAGGCTGCTATGGCACTGTTATAAGGCGGACTGATGGCTCATACTATGAGCTGGCACTGTTATAAGGCTACATGGTGCTACTATGAAGGCTGGGAACATGGCACTACTATGAGGCTGGCACTGTTATAAGGCTGGACTATGGTTATACTATGAGGCTGACACTATGGCACTACTATGAGGTCATCACTGCTATGAAGCTGGACTTTGTCACTACTATTAGGCTGTACTTGTGACACTTATATGAGATTAGTATAAGACACTAAAGTAAAGCTGGGGGTGTAGAATCTGACAAGTTATCACCCCGTTAGGTTGGCAAACTGTGGGTCACAAATATACACACGTCGTTCCTATTTTATACACAGTGTATCAATTCCCGTTCTGCCTGAAACTCATATCTCCCTAAAAATTACGATTCTCAATTATATGCAGGGCCCAAGGCAGGGACTAAAGAGAAAATCGAACCACTGATTGAGGAGGAGGGAGGAGGGAGAGGAGGGGGATGCAGCTTCAGAGTCTATGCCTGGGGCTGTATGCTGTGAGAGGGGAGGAGGAGCAGCAGGCAACAAAAATCTTAATGTTTCCCAGGAAGTATCCACTCAAAAGGCAGAAAGTAAGCAAATGAGGACCCGAAATCTGCACTTTATCCCCATTTTTCTGGCTGCGTTACATCTCCTGCACACGCACAGTACAGCTGCGGGGGAGGGACTGTGATCACACATGCTATAAATTGCTATTTACATCAGACCTTGGAATATAAGATCGTAATGCTATAAATTGCTATTTACATCAGACCTTGGAATATAAGATCGTAACTGCAGATAAATGAATAAAAATAGCTACATTTATTCCAAAATTCCCTGGCAAAAAAATCTGAAATTTTCAGAATATTTTGCATTTTTAATCTGTAAACCGGCACAGATCTGGAGGGGGCGAGGAGCTAAAGCTGAGATTCTCCATTAGAGAGGAGGAAGAGGATGGGGAGGACAACCAGGCGCAGAGGGGGAGGGTGTGAAGAGGGTAAAGAAGAGGGTGAAGGCAATGTCACTTCAAAGTGAAGCAAAACTGGCAGAAAGTTGCAGGGCACATGTCTGAGAGGAGAACGTGGCCTAGGCGGCACCCATCCCTTGCTATGTAGTGTGGTATTATGGGCGTCTAACCACCCATTACCAAGACTGTCCCATGAACAACAATCATCGCCCCCCTGAATAGAGACAAAACATGGCTGTGAGGGTGCAAAAGGTGTTAAAGTAGGAAAGGAAACAATCTGTGTGTACTATGAGGTTGGCACTATGGCACTGTTAGAAGGCCAGACTATGGCACTACTATGAGGTTGGCACTGTTATAAGGCTGGACTATGGCACTACTATGAGGCTGGACTATGACACTACTATGAGGCTGGCACTGTTATAAGGCTGGACTATGGCACTACTATGAGGCTGGAATATGGCACTACTATGAGGCTGGACTATGACACTACTATGAGGCTGGCACTGTTATAAGGCTGGACTATGGCACTACTATGAGGCTGGCACTATGGCACTGTTATAAGGCTGGACTGTGGAACTACTATGAGGTGGCTATGGCACTACATGGGCTGGCCCTGTTATAAGGCTGGACTATGACACTACTATGAAGCTGGCACTGTTATAAGGCTGGACTATGGCTATACTATGGGCTGACACTAGGCACGTTATAAGGCTGAATGTGGCACTACTATGAGGTGGACTATGGCACTACTATGAGGCTGGCACTGTTATAAGGCATATACTATGGCACTACTATGAGGCTGGCACTATGGCACTGTATTAAGGCGGGTATGTGGCACTACTATGAGGCTGCACTATGGCACTACTATGAGGCTGGCACTGTTATAAGGCTGGACTATGGCTATACTATGAGGCTGACACTATGGCACTGGATAAGCTGGACTGTGGCACTACTATGAGGCTGGACTATGGCACTATATGAGCTGGCACTGTTATAAGGCTGGACTGTGGCACTACTATGAGGCTGGACTATGGCACTACTATGAGGCTGGCACTGTTATAAGGCTGGACTATGGCACTACTATGAGGCTGGACTATGGCACTACTATGAGGCTGGCACTGTTATAAGGCTGGACTATGGCACTACTATGAGGCTGGCACTGTTATAAGGCTGAGATATACACCACTACTAGGCTGGCACTGTTATAAGGCTGGGATATGGCACTACTATGAGGCTGGCACTGTTATAAGGCTGGACTATGGCTCTACTATGAGGCTGGACTATGGCACTGTTATAAGGCTGGACTATGGCTCTACTATGAGGCTGGCACTGTTATAAGGCTGGACTATGGCTCTACTATGAGGCTGGACTATGGCACTACTATGAGGCTGGCACTGTTATAAGGCTGGACTATGGTTATACTATGAGGCTGACACTATGGCATACTATAGGTATCATGCTATGAAGTGGACTTGCACTCATTAGCTGTACTGTGACACTTATGAGATAGTATAAGACACTAAAGTAAAGCTGGGGGTGTAGAATCTGACAAGTTTCACCCCGTAGGTTGGCAAAATGTGGGTCACAAATACACACAAGTCGTTCCTATTTATACACAGTTGTGTATCAATCTCCGTTCTGCCTGAAACTCATATCATCTAGAAAGGAGAAATTACATATTCTCAATTATATGCAGGGCCAGGCAGGGACTAAAAGAAAATCGAACCACTGATAGAGGAGGAGGGAGGAGGGAGAGGAGGGGGATGCAGCTTCAGAGTCTATGCCTGGGGCTGTAGCTGTGAGAGGGGAGGAGGAGCAGAGGCAACAGAAATCTTAATGTTTCCCAGGAAGATTCTACTCAAAAAGCAGAAAAGTAAGCAAATGAGGACCCGAGAAATCTGCACTTTATCCCATATTTCTGGCTGCGTTACATCTCCTGACATGCACAGTACAGCTGCGGGGGGGACTGTGATCACACATATGCTATAATTGCATTTACATCAGACCTTGGAATATAAGATCGTAACTGCAGATAAATGAATAAAAATAGCTAATTTATTCCAAAATTCCGGCAAAAAATCTGAAATTTTCAGAATATTTTGCATTTTTAATCTGTAAACCGGCACAGATCTGGAGGGGGCGAGGAGCTCGCTGTCTTTTTATAACTTTCCAGCTGTCCTGATATTTGATCATAAGGATTGAGGCTCAGCAGGAAAATAATAACATGTATCAGATCTTCTGATCATCAATGTCTACAAAGTAACATCAAGGAACTGTTATATAAAGGGAGCTCGTCCCTAATACAGAGGGAAATCAGCCCGGACCCACTTTATACTGGGGATAGTTACATCACCTGAAGGATGCTGAAGAGGAGGGGTTTAACAGAAGTTTTTTTTTTCTAGTTTTAAGGTGTCACATGATCTCTCAACCAGTCTGCATCCTGAAGACGATCACATGATGCAGTGTGTGGCTCCGATGGGTGCAGTCACACCTCACTCCTGTTTAAAAATGTATTGCAACAGCTGAAGAGAGATTTGCCTATTTAAACAGCTGTAAACACTTGTGTTTACAAAATGCAAATGTTAACACTAATGTTAACACTGTGTTAACAAATGCATGCGTTAATGCCAAGAGAGGTGGGGCCCCCTCTTCTATGTGGGGTTTGCCCCTATACTGTTTATTTACTACATGGACACTGAACAGGCAGGAAACATTCTCCTCCCAGACTGATAATGATACAAATGTTACAAATCCAAAAACATTTAATCAATAATTACCCTAAAAACCTAAACACTGCACAGCAACAGCCAGAAAACAACAAACCGCGGTCCATAACCTCCTGCTGCAAAGGGATGGGAGAAGAATCGCGATGAATTATAGAAGCTTCACATAGACCTGACACCAAATTACTTTTGTTTGACGAGTGAACAAAAAACAACAAATGAGCTGCGCTGTAATTTACAGTCTACAACGCGACGGAACGAGGGATCGGAAGACCCTGACAAGTACATGGAATGAATTCGGTGTTTGCAGTTAACGGAAAGTAAAATTCTAATGTGCGGCAGCTTCTCATCTGTAGCTGACTTGTGCTTTCCACCCCCCACAACTAATCTCCTGATCTAACAAATTAGACACAATTAGATACATTTTCAAAAGTTGCAGGTGAACTACATTGATAGGAAATGGGTTGTGTTTGGGGGATGCATTTTTCTACTTTGTGGGAAATTTATGATAGAGTCACACTCCACAGTCTTCTGCGCCAGATAAATCAGGCTGCAGGACGTCTCTGGAGTAGTTCATGACTATAGACCAGTTATTAGTTAGTTTAGTTTCCAATTCATTTCCTGACACATACTTAGTCGTGCCCCCTTTCCCGATAAACTGTCTGAAAGTAGTATTAAGCCCTTAATGAATGTGATACAAGCCGTTTCAGGGGCAAACTACTCCATAATTCTGGTGTAGACAGATTAATTACAGTACTCTCCCCATAAACTGTGTACACCGTATTTTTCAGACTATAAGGCGCACAAAAAATCCTTTGATTTTCTCAGAAACCAAAGGTGCTTCTTATAGTCCAGTGCGCCTTATATATGAACCGTACTTACAGACAACAGCTGCCTTGTACTGTGCACAGGTCTGCCACCTGCTGGTCATTCATCCTTATAATCCGGTGCGCCTTATATATGAACCTAGACGTTTTAGCAGGCATTTATTGATGGTGCGCCTTATAATCCGGTGCACCTTATAGTCCGAAAAATACGGTGTATATATATATATATATATATATATATATATATATATATATATATATATCCAAGGAAAAACAGCACTCTCACAGGTGGTGGTTAAAAGAAAAGTGGATCCTTTTATTCCATCAAATGTGATGTTTCGGCGCTACAAGAGCCTTTCTCAAGCATGAATTTTTTAAATAATTTCTTTACTTTAAGCAAGCACCTACCATCTATGCTCGATTAAGTAGCAGAAGCCCAACATGATCCTGGTGGATAGCCCTATGGAGTATCTACCTGTCCATCTATCTATAGCAGTTCTATCAGCACATCACTGCCCTTAGTGGTCAAACATGGTAGAATTTTCCGGACCCAACCTACAACAGTGATAAGTTGGTCAGTCACTCCCTTCCCCCAGAGTTGTGTCAGATTTTTATGGAAATGTATGAAAACTAACCTTTTAACTACCTCCAATGCAGACAATTGATTCCGCCTGCGCCATAGGCCGCGGATAAACTGATAAAAAAAAATCCAATTAAATGCGTTCAGATTCATATTTAAGCGGCGGCACTAGATGGCAGATAAATATTTACATGCTTCATCGCCTGCACTTTATTAAAAAGTCTGCAACTAAATGTGATTAGTATTCAAATGGCGGAGAAATGCTATTAACATTATACCGCAAGTGCCGCCGCGTAGCGCTAATATCCAGAGAAACCAGCGCCGGCTCTATGTACAGCGGCAGATTCTGCTATACCTGGGGTCCTAAGTAGAGGTATTTCTAGGGCCCCAGAAGTGGACAGGCACAAGTGGCAGGGCGGAGAGGGTGTTGATGGGTCAGCGCACTTTGCTGGGGGCAAGCTGGACCTGGTAGTGATGGGTCGTTTGCAAACGAGCCGGCACAAAGAGCCGGCTCATTCGCGTGAAAGACGTGAGCTGGCTCACCTAAACATCTCACCACGCCCCCTAAAAGTCGAGTGCTGTGGGGGGACTGACTGGCCTGCGGCTACCTTTATATATTTAAAAGGGAGCCGTTCCGGAGCCGGCTCTTCTTAGTGAGCGGAGCCTAATGAGCTGGATCACTAAGAAGAGCCGGAATTCCCATCAGTAGGATCACTAACGACTAAACAAAACCGCATTGGGAAGAGTTTATATCAGTAACTGATGTGTAATTTATTATGATAAAGCTTCAGTTTCATGTGAATAAGCCCTTACATACAGACGTGAGATGAATGGACGATACAACCCGGCGCACGACGCACGAGGGGCTGAGTTATTGTCTCCATTACTCTGCGCACTGAAAGTTGATTATTATTTAATGAGTCACATTTCCTGGCGTCTTCTCTATCAGAGATTATCACCGTGTATTATATATACACCTCCATGGAGGAAACTGCAACAAATCCCCAGCAAGTCCAGCGCAGAATGTATCTAAGGGGTCTATAGGTGCCAAACCCAGGGTGCAGGGTCATTAAGCCACACCCACTCAGTATTACGTTACACCTACCAGCAAGCCACAACTACCTACTATGACACCGCATCCCCTCAGTAATAGGCCACACCCACTCAGTATTATGTCACACATTTCAATAAACCACACCTACCAAACATTTAGCCACACCCACTTAGTATTACGTTACATCTACCAGCAAGCCACAACTACCAACTATGACACCACATCCACTCATAAATAAGCCACACCCACTGAGTATTACATCACATACATCAATAAGCCACACCTAGCAAGTATTAAGCCACAAACACTGGGTATAAGCCACACCCATCCACTCTTACACCACACCCACCAAGAGCTAAGCCACACCCATCCAATACTTGATCACGCACATCATTAAGCCACACCCATTTAATATTAATCCAAAATTGAATGCAGACCTGTCAACACCAACCCAAAATTAAGCATTACCCTCCAAGTTTTAAATCCTGCCCACAAAGCACTTAGCTACAGCCATAAAGTAAACAGCAACACCCACTCAGTATCGAGGTAATGAGGTAACAATTATTACATTGGATGTAGTACAATGTCATACACTGAAGCAGCACATCAGCTCTATTATGCTATGTATCCAACCTATGTGTCTCCATGGTAACAGACTACAAACACATCCTGTGTAGTCTGATCATGCAGCCTTGTGTTTCAGGTCTCCTTCTGCCTACTACTCCTACTGGGGGACATATTGGCAGGACCAGACTACACAGGATTTGTTTGTAGTCTGTAACCATGGAGACACCTTGGTCTGTTTAGGATTTGTAGATCCAGAATAGGTGTTTTTCATTAGGTTCTTTTTAGAAATCTATCTACATCTATCTTTTTTTACATTTTAGAGATGTAGCTAGTGTTGTTTGCAAAAGTCTTCATACCCTTTGTGTGACCGTGTCCCTGCACCTGAGCAGCAGTAAGGAAGCTCCTGGTTTTGGGATGTGCTGATTCTCCGGGCTGAGGTCATGTAGGGTAACGGTGGAGCCCGCCGTGTGCATAAAATATGAAGATCTTATCGAGGTCGAGTCCAAATTTCAAATGACCTAATGCTAATTGAGACAAATGTCTGCTCAATATTTCACCGAGCGCAGTGATAGGTGTCACCCTGTCCCTTCTAGTTATGGTCAATCCAAAGTCAGCGACTACAGAATCCTATCCACATATCCGGGGTCTTAAAGGGGCTTTTATTTCATAAAAATAAAAATTCTCCATTTCCCTGATATACAGTAAATCTTTACAGGCGGTCCCCTACTTAAGAACACTCGACTTACATACGACCCCTAGTTACAAACGGACCTATGGATATTGGTAATTTATTGTACTTTAGTCCTAGGCTACAATAATCAGCTATAACAGTTATCACAGGCGTCTGTAATGAAGATTTAGTGTTAATCCTGGTTCTTATGACAACCCAACATTTTTAAAATTCAATTGTCACAGAGACCAAAAATGTTCTGGCTGGGATTACAATGATAAAATATACAGTTCCGACTTACATACAAATTCAACTTAAGAACAAACCTACAAACCCTATCTTGTATGTAACCCGGGGACTGCCTGTACTTATAAATTTATGTCTATAAGCAGCCACCACAAGAGGGAGCTAGCGAGATTTTTGTAAAATGCTAATCAGATCTTTAGATGTCAGCCAGCGGGGACCCCGAGTCTACAGAGACGTTTATAACTGCTTCCCACTTCTCCATTTCTCTCCTCTCTATGGAACTGACGGAGATCGCCGAGCACATCGCTCAGTCATGCATGGCCGTCTGCTCCATTAGCCTGATGGAGCGATAAGGGATCTGACGGAGGTTCGCCGGACACCATCGGACCCCTCATTGGGGGTCTTAGCACTAGGGCCTAACTTTTTTTCATGGAAAAAAACCCTTCAAGGTTTTTTGCTTTTGTCTACCCCTATGTGTCACAAAAATAATGAAGCAAAAAATGTTAAGGTATATATTAAGGTATTGCATAAAAAAAGGAAGTTATAGCCCTTAAACCAAAAAGTATGAAAATTTGTTAAAAATGCTCCGGTCATTAGCCTCTTTGTGCTCCGCGCCGTACATGTAATACTGCTAGTACTGCATGAAGAGTACATGTATTCATGGGTTGAGCACTTGTCATACAAAATTGAAGTAACCTGCAGCTGCATCCCCCTCCTCTCCCTTCTCCTATCTTACTACATGCAGTCTTGCAGTCACATTGGAAGAGATATAATGCAGATGCACCTGCCTCCCCTCCCTTCTCCAATCTCACCACATGCAGTCTCACAGACATATCAATAGCAATACTCTGCAGCTGCATCCCCCTCCTCTCCCTTCTCCTATGTCACTACATAGGGTCCGACAGTCACATTGGAAGAGATATGATGCAGCTGCACCTTCCTACTCTCCCTCCTGCAGTCTCACAGTCACATTGTAAGAGATATGATGCAGCTTCACCTCCCCCCTCCCTCCTCTAATCTCACAACATGCTGTCTCCCAGACATATCAGTAGCAATACCATGCAGCTGCATCCCCCTCCTCCCCCTTCTATCTCACTACATGCAGTCTCACAGTCACATTGGAAGAGATATGATGCAGCTTCACCTTCCTCCCCGCCCTCCTCTAATCTTACAACATGCAGTCTCACAGACATATCAATAGCAAATAACCTGCAGCTGCATCCCCCTCCTCTCCCTTCTCCAATCACACCACATGCAGTCTCACTTACATATCAATAGCAATACCCTGCAGCTGCATCCCCCTATTCTCCATTCTCCTATCCCACTACATGCAGTCTCACAGTTACATTGGAAGAGATATGATGCAGCTTCCCCTTCCTCCCCGCCCTTCTCTAATCTTACAACATGCAGTCTCACAGACATATCAATAGCAATAACCTGCAGCTGCATCTCCCTCCTCTCCCTTCTCCTATCTCATTACATGCAGTCTCATAGTCACATTGGAAGAGATATGATGCAGCTGTACCTTCCTCAACTCCCTCCTCTAATCTTACAACATACAGTCTCACAGACATATCAATAGCAATAACCTGCAGCTGCATCCCCCTCCTCTCCCTCCTGCAGTCTCACAGACACATTGAAAGTGATATCCTGCAGCTGCATCTCTTCTGTTTTTTACAATATATATATATTTGCTGCTGATCCCACACACACATAGAAGAATGACAGGGTGAAAAATATATCAGTCTCCTGCCCTGATCTGATACAAAGTTTCATATCTTGACAAGTTTAATTTACTGTAAACTAAAAGATGTATTTTTCTGAAGTGTTTACTCTCTGCTTGCTGTCAATGACTGGAAACCGCCCGAAGGAAGCTTAGCTAGAGGAAGACGATGCCATCTCTGTGTATTCCGATATTTCATAGACTGATGGAGATTCTATGTGACATTTTCTGTTACATTGTTGCCACAGTTACTGATTCTCACTTTCCCAGGGTGCAGGGACCTGAGACATTGCAGCAAACCCCCATATGTTATATTTCTGTCACTTTTAGAGAAAATATGTACAGTAATATCCCTGACCGTGGAGCGAGACATCCTCTCCTGTGTTCTTGCCCCAGACTGCACGGGTCAGCAGAAGCGGTGACCCGGGGGGTATAATTACTATCCTGGCAGGAGGCTGCGCTGCCCTCTCATGGAGTGGAGCAGGATGACTGCCGGCTCCCTGCCCGGGCGCTGACATTCCCTGACATTTCTCTAATGCAGCTTTTTGTCTGCTTTAATGATTTTATATTTTCAGGATATTTACTGACGTGCAGCAGAGACAGAGACAGGTCTGACGCTACGAAACATGGAGAGCTCTCAACTTGTCAGAAACCATCCCTGCTGGTTCAGTGTCTGCATGCATCATGCTATGTTTGGCATGCTTATATGTGCACCCATGCAAGGTTAACTCCATCAAGACCCCAGGGTGACAGACTTAACCTCCCTCATTCTATATGACCCAGGACTGAAAAGCTTAACTGTGATCACCCCAGGACCTGTTGTGAAGGTCCAGATGTGATGGGATAATAAGGAATATGTCACACATGCGGCTGTATACAGGTCATAGAAGCTGCAGGAAAATAGGAGAAAGACGAGACATTGCACATCATCTGTAAGAGCCGCATAACAGACATTACTGGCACCAGGATGATACGGAGACCAAGGCTATTGAGCTCACACCTTCCTTCATCTCCTGCTATATCAGTGAGGATGGTTGTGAGCAATGTTGCAGAACAGTGAGTGCAGCTCTGGATCATAATAACGGATGTAACTCAGGATCAGTACAGAATAAGTAATGTCATGTATGTACACAGTGACTGCACCAGCAGCCTAATAGTGAGTGCAGCTCTGGAGTATAATAACTGATGTAACTCAGGATCAGTACAGGATAAGTAATGTCATGTATGTACACAGTGACTGCACCAGCAGAATAGTGAGTGCAGCTCTGGAGTATAATACAGGATGTAACTCAGGATCAGTACAGGATAAGTAACGTCATGTATGTACACAGTGACTGCACCAGCAGCAGAATAGTGAGTGCAGCTCTGGAGTATAATACAGGATGTAACTCAGGATCAGTACAGGATAAGTAACGTCATGTATGTACACAGTGACTGCACCAGCAGCAGAATAGTGCGTGCAATCTCATTCTGCTGTGTGCTACTGAAGGGTGTGGTTGTGTGCTGCTGAGCTCCTGCACCACCTGGTGGAAGACCAATCCACCCAGGCCTGCTCTCTCCTCCCCAGGGAGGGAGTGGGTTTTCTGGGATGAGTGAACCAGGCAAATCCCGGGCTTCTGCCTCTCGGACCAGGCCGGCGGGGGGCAGGAAAAGCCAGATACCGGCCAACATGGAGGGGGTGAGAAGATCTGCCCGAACCCAAGGACGCAGCGATGTGACCTCGGCTGCCACCCCCAAGACCCAGGGAAGCCGCAAGGTCTCCGGTTCACAGAAGATCAAGGCAAGTAACATCAGCCTGAGTGCTCCTCCTGGAAAGCTGAGTGACTGTGCGGGAAAGTTGGGTGGTTCAGCTGGAAAGCTGGGTGCTCACGGAGGTGTGCAAGAAGCATGGGGACATCTAAAGGCCCGGGAGTCTGCTACCATCTATGGCTCCCGGATTGCTGAGCACCTCCGTGAGTACGAGGAAGCTGGCAAGGCGATGAATAGGCTCCAGGAGGAGATACGCGAGACCTTGGCCCTAGCGGGGGTGGCTACACAGAAGAAAAAGTCTGATCTTCTTAACACCATTGACAGACTTAAAGCCGAGGTCACCGCTCTGCAGGAAAAGCGTCATCTTATCCGGGAGCACAGCGGTCCGTTCAGGGAAAAGTTGGAGAACGACGCCAGATTTGATGACATGCGCCAGGAGCAGCTGAGAAAGCTGAAGGGGCTTCAGACCCAGGCGGATGAAGGCGATGGCGATGATGAGGAGGATGAGGAAGACCTGCCGTGTCCGTCTGGTGGCCTGCACCAACACCAGCAGGCCTCGCACGACAGGCTGCCTGCGGAGCAAGCGCCATTACCATCAGGCTGCGGCTCTGCCAACCTGGAGGAGGAAAGTGATGACAGCGGCCAGGGAGGGGCGCTAATGGCTCAAATACGTCAGCTCGAGTCCCCAGTTCACCTCCAAAACTTCTCCTTCGGCGATGATATGCCAGATGACGACCTAAAGAGAAAGAAGAGAGCCAGGAAGACCAAGGCGTCTCAGGAGGTGAATCTGGTGTTTCGTCCCCTCCCTGTTCCCTCCGGGCGGGCAGCAGTGCCAGCCTGTCGTGTAGGCCCCGTTACCCAGCCCTCCATTACCAGCTATGGGAGTGAGTGATGGAGTGACTGGTGGTGTGGCTGAGTGTAATAATGATTGCTGCTATTTGAGTTATCACTGTGGATTCTTAGACACTACGTCCCGCCTGATGTTTTATGTTTTTTGTCCAGCATAGCTGACATTTCTGGCTAACCTTTGTTCCATTGTATTTTAATTGATTGACTTCAATAAAGTTTAGAGTAGATTAGGTGTAACCTGTGTGGTGATCTCGGTCACCCGTACAGTCGTTGTCCTCTTTCCTTCGCTAATGCAGGCTCAGCCTCGGCGGATGAAAGCCAAGAGACTGAATCTTCCGGGGAGGGGACTAGCAGAGGCGGAGGAATGGAGGGGCCAGGGAAGAAAGACAGGAAAAATATGCCTGCCCAGCTAAGGCGTCTAGAGAAGCGTCAACAGGAGAGAGAGCGGGGGGAGTCTCGGGCTTCTGCGACAACCTCTGGCGCTATCCTGAAGACCACACCTGTCGCTGAGGCCCCAGGGGATGATGTACTGGATGAGGAGGTCAGGAGGATCGAGAGAGAGGAAGGTGCCACGTCCTCAGACTCCTCCCATTATGAGAGTATGGATGAGGATAATAGGGCGTGGCTAGAGGAAAAGCGTAAGTGTGGCACCAAAAAGAAGAAAAAGGGTAAAAAGAAGGGAGGTGTAAGATCTTCTCCCTCCCTGACTAAGGTACCCAAGGAAGGTGCAACCGACCCCCCGCTGGTCAAACTTTCAAATAGATTCCTGGCCCTGGATGGAGCCTCTCCTGCCAATGGAGGGGCTGAGGGTGAAGGGCCAGAGGTGGCGGAGGGGTCTGCAGGGGGTGCCGAGTCTCCCCCTGGGGAGTCAGGGTCCTCAGAAGGGGAGACTGGCCCAGAGTCTGGAGACGAGGATGAGGGGGCAGGTCCTGGATCTGCCCCTGAAGCATCAGAGGTGCCGGGAGATGGACACCACAATATGTCTAAAAAGGGGGTGTTCATTTCCCGAGGGTGGTGGTAAGATGGGTAAAAAGAAAGCCGTCTAACTCAATCACTCATGATGGCGGCACACACTGCAGACCCCTCCGCCACCTCTGGACACTGGCGATGGACAATGGACACTGGCGTCCATTAATGTCGCCAGCATTAAGTCTGATGCGGCTAGATTTGCGGCCTTTGATTTTCTCGGCGGTGTTGAAGCCGACATTTTATTTTTGCAGGAGACCAGGCTGCCAGATTTGGCGGCCGTGTTTAAAGCTAAGAGGGAATGGAGACACGGGCCTTCCTATTGGTCTCTTGCGGCCGAGCCGTATAGCGGAGTGGCGGTAGCTGCAGGTCTAGAATAGACAGGTTTTATTTAAAGGAGGAAGCCATCTCTTCAGCAGTGTCCGTTGTTGAGGTGGAGTTCTCCGACCACTGTTTAATTTTGTTTTCTCTGAATGTTACAGAGACCCCCCGGATGGGAAGATCTGAATGTTACAGAGACCCCCCGGATGGGAAGAGGCTACTGGAAGCTCAATTCGTCTCTCCTGGAAGAAGCGGAGATAAGACAATCCTTCGAGGACTTTCTTCAGAGCCAGGTACCATTGCTGGGCCTTTGTAGCAGTAAGTCAGAGTGGTGGGAGATGCTCAAGAAAAGGGTGGCGAGATTCTTCCGCCAGCTCTCGAGCCTCAGGAGCCTGGACAGGTACCGCCTGTATCAGGGCCTGAGGAGGAAACTCGAGCATCTCGTCTCGACTGGAGGTAGTCGTGAGGACATCTCCAGAGTGAAATCCTTGCTGAAGGGTAATCCCCCTGGCCAAATTCGATGCCGAGAACTTTGGCAGAGTCTCTGGCTGGGAGAGGGGGATCCGGGCTTTGATCTCCCGGACACTCTTCCAGGGCCCCAAGACTCTGCCAAAGTTCTCGGCATCGAATTTGGCCAGGGGGTATTTGTGATGATGTCTTTGTTCTTCTTAAACATTCTAGTTTCTATTTGATAGTGTCTCAGAAAGCTTTGACATTTGAATGTGACTTCTTGGCCCATCCTCCAGATGTAGGAAGGTGAGACATTGTGTATCGGGGCCTCTTGCCAGACCCTCTATTACTGGTCATTGTATATATGAACCAGTTCTCTTCCATATGTTCTACAATGTGCTGACCGCGATCTTTTCCCACCATACGGCGGCCTCATTCCGTCTCATAAATCATCGTCCTCTGACATGCGGGACGGATTCTTTTAGCTCAGATCAATGTTCTACGGTAACAATTGAGTTTTTCTCCATTATATGAGTGTCTTGTGAGAAGTTGGATTAAAAGTGATATATTTGATCAAAGTCACTGCGCAATTTAGAGACATCACTTGAAATAGCATCAAGATGTTCCCGGCTCAGTGGTCGCCATGGACATTGTGTGGTTTTAATGGTTACGCGCTACAGTCGATAATTAAATTTTCTTAAATTGCTCCAGAAAGTTGGCTGAACAGAAGGATTTTGCCCTCTTACGAGTATTGGGCCATCAAAAGTTGGGGGAAATATGGATGGGGCAATAAAATCCTTTGGTTTTTAGGAGCACCTCATTGAACCTCATCAGATGTAATAAATAGTGGCCTATAACTCTCTTCTTGTCTAGAGCCGATGCATGCATAATTCTTATTAATTAATTTATTTGTTTATTTAAAAAATAAACAAATATTTAAAAGACTTTTTAAAAAACTTTTTTACTTGTCCATTATAATCCCACGGAACACATCAGTATTGCAGGGTATTATCACTGTCTATGCCAGTGATGGCAAACCTTTTAGACACCGAGTGCCCAAACTACAATCAAAACCCACATATTTTGCTGTATGCGACAATTAAACGGTAACTTATTACTCCCTGCTCTGTCACATGTTAAAATTGTATAGGCACCAGAGGACACCAATACAGTACAAAGAAGGAGTAGAAGTTTGGATTATCATTGTAGCTTCCTTCTAGGGTCCTCGGCTGCCTGGAACTGCAAGATGCCTTGAGTCCTGTCCGCCGAACTGTGCGCTGGGGTGATGGCACGGGTGCTCATAGAGAGGGCTCTGAGTGCCACCTCTGGCACCCGTGCCATAAGTTCGCCACCACTGGTCTAAGCAATGGCATAAGCGGACACACTGCCTGTAAGATCTTGTCTCTGACAGGACTTTACAGGCATTTACCATGGATAGCCCTGGTGTCTTAGATCTGACCCCAAGGCAAAGATCGGCACCCCCCGAAAAGCCATTGTGGGACACCGTTGGAGTAGGGAATCTCCCTGCAGGTATGTAAATGCAATGGTCACGTTGACCCCGCCATTTATCAGGTTAACACCCACGATCTGAGCTCGCTCCAACCACGGGTGTTACACAGGGATGTCAGCTGTAAATACAGCTGACATCCAGTGTTTTCCGATGCCGATTCAGCTCCAGTGACAGCGCTGCATGCAGAAATAGTACGTCAAGGAGAGCTAAGAGGTTAAAGTGGTTTTCTGTGGATCCTAAACAACCTTACGTGGTCCCAGGGGTCTTCCTCGAATTGTGATTCCCGAATTCCAAATTTCCCATCTCCATTATTTTTTTTTTTAATTTTTCATCATTTTTGGTTTTTAAACTTTTTCGAAAGAAAGTCTTTGAAACTTTCTCACCTGGTCTCCTTTTGACTATTTTGTACTTTTACAGCTTGAAAATCCAGTCTAGTATGACTTAATATATGGCAGAAATCAAAAGAAAGTGACTTGTGTAGGACGTTATACGAGAACCTGCGGTGATCCTCTGATTGGGGGTTCCTTCCACAAAACACACAGCTCCATTAACACTACACTTAATCACACAAATGGCAACGGATATAAAAGCAAAGTGCACACCTGAGTGAAACAAAACTGAGAACTGATTTCCCAAGAGCCCTCAAAATCCCTCTTCTAGGTTGTTGGTACAAATAAATTCCCAACTAAGTCAAAGTTACTGCGTTAGGTTTGAGGGCTGAAGAGGAGAAAAAAAAACGAAAATAAAAAATGAAGCCTGTAAATCGATACATTGGGGGTCATTTACTAAGGGCCCGAATCGCGTTTTCCCGATGTGTTACCCGAATATTTCCGATTTGCGCCGAGTTTCCTTGAATTGCCCCGGGATTGTGGCGCACGGGTTTGGATTGTGTCGCGCGCGCACCAGCTTCCGTGCGCCACAAATAGGGGGCGTGGTTTTCGAGCAACCCGAATTATTCGGACAAGCCCCTGAATTTAAAAACCGAATTGTGTCGCATAAGGACCGCTTACCTTCACCTGGTCCAGCTCGGTGCATTCCGGCGCGATGAGTTTACTTTCAGCGCAGCAGCGCCACCTGGTGGACGGCGGAAGAACTACCTTATTAAATCCCGGCCGGACCCGAATCCAGAGTGGAGAAGCCGCCGCTGGAACGCGAATGGACCGGGTAAGTAAATGTGCCCCATTGTGTCCATGACTCAAAAAACAAGACTCATGTTCTGAATTTACAAGATTTTTGCCCTCATGATTTTTAGTTATAGGGAAAATCCAATGTCGATTAACATGGCGACATAGTCATGCAATATAAAATTCTGTACTTTTGTATTTTGAATATATTATAGTCTGTCGATTTTTATGTGTTTTACTTATTTTATGGTTTGTTACAAAAGATCTAGTGATTCCTGGAGGCAGCGGCTGATTTATGTTTTTTAAATTTTAATTATTGAAAAGGCAATCTACTACCAGGTTGAAGGATTGTAGACCAAGCACACTGACATACTGGTGTGTGCCCTTGTTTTCTTTTAAAAATTTCTTTTACAATTATGTAAATGAGTCTGAGGTGCTCCGAGCTCCATAGGTGTTAATGGATACTGGAACCCCTCAGGCTCATTTGCATAATTTGTAAACCCTTTTTTTTCTTTAAAACAAGGGCATAGGAAGCTTAATGAAGAGTGGACCCTGTAAGTGTGCTTGGTTTACATTCATTCATCCTGGTGGTAGATGTCGTTTAAGGGATACTTTAAAGGGAATTCAAATTAACCCACCTAGAATAAATACTTAATTAAAAGCTATGACTAAATTCATTGTCCCTATCCCTTAAATGTTCCTTTCCATGGTTGCAATGTTAAAAAAAATCAGTTTGTAAACTTATATGCAACTCACCAGAGGCGAGTCCAATCACAGTCAGTGAGTCGTGCATATTCATGGTACCATGCACTGCCCCGCCTCCCTGTAACTGATTGACAGGTCTCATTGCTACCAACATGCACTTGTATGGAGCTAATACTTATGGACCATCTGCCAATATTCAACTAAAGACATATACAGACATATACAGCCCACTTTACTCTCCCCCGCTCATACCTTTGAGGCTGAAGAGAATTCCCATGGATGGGGTGAACAACTGGTGAGAGAGAGACAGTGGATAGACAGTGTATGACTTGGCTCTGCTACATCATTAACCAATATCTCAGGAAGGGGGTTGAGAGTGATACAGACTACATGAAAATAAATTAAACTTGTTCATCACCCCTCCCTCAGGAATTCTCTTCAGTTGAGTTAGCAATGTCAGCTTAAGTGAGGAGGCGAGTAGCTTGAATGTATGCTGCAACTCCCTGCCTCGATCACTAGAAAAAGGAGATCAATAAAAGTCTATCTTTAGAAAAGTGGCACTCAAATCCAATGAAACATTGCATAAAACAACAATGACCAATTCTCTCAAAGATATGCAACAACCCTGCCAATGCATAGCAAATAGCCCCCTCTCCTTGTCAGGAACTGTCTGATGAGCTTGCCCAACTTACTGAGAAGCTACTGTTGGGTAAACTTTGTAATTCCAGCTGGGACTTCTACCTGGGAGGGCAAGAGTTAACATAGTTAACATATTGGGGGTCATTTACTAAGGGCCCGATTCGCGTTTTCCCGACGTGTTACCCGAATATTTCCGATTTGCGCCGATTTTCCCTGTATTGCCCGGGATTTTGGCGCGCGCGATCGGAGTTTGGCGCATCGGCGCTGGCATGCACACGACGGAAATGGGGGGGGGGGCGTGGCCGAGCGAAAACCCACCGCATTTAAAACAAAAAAAGTGTCGCTTGGAACGCGCTTACCTTCACTTGGTCTGGCCCGGTGAATTCCAGTGCGGAACGATGCTTTTCAGCACAGCAACTACTTTAGTGAATCCCGGCCGGACCCGAATCCACCGCAGAGAACACGCCGCTGGATTGCGAAAGGACCGGGTAAGTAAATGACCCCCATTGTCTGTAACCAATGATATAATGTGTTCTTATTGTAAAAAACAAGTTGAAAGCTGATTGTAGAGAGCTGCCATCTCACTAGGGAAGTATAAAACCCCTTGTGGGACGGAGTACATGGTTAGTCAGGTCAGTTTAAGTGAGTCTACAGTTTGAGTAAGCAGAAGAGAGTCTAGCACCTGTCTGCACTGCACCAGCCAATGTCATAATACCAGGAAGCAGAGATTTCTCAGGCCAGTGCCTGACACCTTGGGCAAGTCAGGAAATTAAGTCCCAGAGCAAGGGTCCATTGTACGGACCCGGCTCCATCTCTACCATCCCAGCCTGAAATTACTACCAGGCTGTGAGCAACTCTTCCTGTGGACCAGCTATCTCCTACCAGTTTTCCAGGTCTTCTGAACCTACTGCTGTTCATGTTTGACTGTTGCCCACTGTTCCATTTCAAATAAAGAACCGTGAGTTGATTTGCATAGCGTGCCTCCATGTGATGCCTGGATCCTGCTGCTTCACCATTTCAGGCTTCCCCTGTTCTCCATCCCCCAGGGATTCCTACATACACCTCAGGGGTTGCCCCAGGGAGAAACCTCCTTCAACAGTGTCTACTTTGCTTGCACACACCACCTGCTGGAGACCTGCCAGGCTGTAGGCCCATCCTCCGGTCCCAATACCAAGCACCGTAATCATAGCGGGCCCAAGGCCGCCTAAGCAAGCCACCCGGGTATTCTGGGCCCTGGCTGTATACAGGCACCAAAGAAAGGCTAGGCCCCGGTTTATATTTTAGTAATATGTAAATGACCCACAGAAGCTACTGGGGCCTGTACTAGCCTGGCTGGGAACTGGAAGCTAAGGCTAGTACATGTTGCAGTAATCTCTGCAGTTAGTTTATATATTACTAAAATAAAGTTTTTTAACAAGTTAGGCTCCAGGATTACAGATTAGGGCATAGACAGGCAGGAGGAATCTACCATCACATGTACTACTGACAGTAGATATCTCATGGTAGGTTTCCTTTAACAAGGGGCATGCAACATACTTCTGTCGACTTGCATATTAGATGTGGCGCATGTTCCGTGCACTCGAGCCCCCCTTTCAATGACGAAATTGTCCTTAGTGAATGTGCCCCAGTGTCTTGTTCCCAGTGTCTTGTTCCAACCTTACATTTTGTGATAGGATGACATGGAGCAGATCCCTTTAAAGATTCTTCTAGTTTTGATAGTGAATGAACACTGGGTTTTGTACAGTAACTCGAGCCTCTAAATTGACCCCGTCCTCACCCCAGCCCAAGCCATTTTACGACTCACATGAAACTCCTATATCCACAGTGACAGGGACTTCATTGCTCACCTCTCCCAATATTGTTTTGTTATTTTTGCTATCTACATTTTGTGATTCCTTTTACCTCCTCATTTATTATAAGTCGGACTCATTCTGCGAGGACATTGGCCTTTGATATTCCGTGTGATGAGTTTTTGTAATCTTTCACATGTCTCGGGAGAGTTATTTGGAGGCTGTTTCTGAAATACATTAATGTTTCCTTTGTTGTCCTGACTTTTGAAATGTAACCAACTTCACAACCGCCCACAGCAATCAGAGGAGCGCTTGACTGAAAGAGCGCGGCTCTCAACGCACGAGGAGAAGGGAGAATCATGTAAAACGTAGAACAAGGCGGCATCATGGTAACTGTTCTAGAATGTTTATCCCTAAATCCATGTTTGTATTTGTCATACCTTTTCTGACCACATGGTGTGCTGTTGTAAATCAGTAGTCACACCGGTCACACTGTCCCAATGCGCAACTAGTGGGGAACTCAAATAACAAGAAGAGAAGCCATGAAGGCAACAGATATTCTGACAGGACCTGAACCTAGGAAGAAACCTGACACACATAAGAGAATATAGAGAGCACACAACCACAGGATAAGTTGAGTGGTCCACAGCTTTCAGTTGTATTATACTCATGGGTGTAACTAGTAGAGGCTGGGCATAGCAGATTTCCCTTAAAGTGGTTGTCCAGTGACAACAATTAAGCCCCTAACAGGATTGGTTGCTGATTGGTTAGGGTCTCAGTGATGGCGGGACAATTGTACCCCTGTTGTTCAGCTAGTTATGCCTGCGCGGGCTGATCTATTGATATCTATGGCACTGACGGCCATCTCCATTGGCACCCGGCCCATGGAGATAGAGCAGCCGGCCCATGCACGACTGTTTGATGTGTTTATCTGGGGTACAATGGTCCCCGATTCTCGTTTGTGGGGGTGCCATCACTGAAAGTTTCCCCATATGCTGCTCTGGCTTTGATGCGACTACACAGGCAGCACAATGATGATGTCAAGATATCGTGGGCCCTGTGTAAATGAAGCCAGCGGGCACCAGCCCTGCACATGGTATCCTTGTCTTAAAGACATGGATACCATTGATTTTTTTGGCAGGGGTGTAATAGTACTCCAGCAGCACCCTCAATAGCCACATTGAGAACTATATCAGCAGGGTCTGGGGGCCCTGTGGAAAACTTTTCACCCTGCCAGGCCCCCTGACTCTGTGGGTCCAGTAGGATGTATCATCGGCTGCTCTTATCCTTATCTCTACTCCTTTTATTATCAGCCAAAGCTTTTTTCTCCAGACCTGGATCCCACGTGTAGCACCGAACATCGAGTTCTTCATGAATAAATATGAATCCACATTTTAGTTTTTTTTGTTTACTGGCTTGAATTTTAACTTTTTTCGAAACAAAGTTTACCGAGTATTAAATAAAGTTTTATTTGCAGTAAAAAAAAACCCTACATTTATATTTAAATTTTGTTACTAAACATTGTAAAAATGGAGACGTTGCATATGTAAGTCACCCGACGTGAAATGCCCACAGCAGCGGCTGGAAGAGATGATTGAACCAGACAATTTAAAATTCAGCAGCCAAGTTTCCTCACTGACTCATGATATTCCATAAAACAGCCACTAAAATGTCACTATGACTTATACATGTTGTTCTAGAAAATTTCCCTGTGAGAGGGAAACGTGTTTAGGGCAGGGAGAGAAATATTCCTCCGGCGTGGAAATACCCGACCATCACTTTGTCTTTGTTTCCAGTCTCTTTTTATTTCTGCTTTTGCAATGTTATTCTGAAAACTTTGGAAAAAAGACGCGAGAAACCAGAAGAACGACTAACGCAGACTGTTTATGTAGCATCTATTATTAATATAGCACCATCATATTCTATAACTCCGCACATCAATCGCAATGCCCCCCACCCCATCACTCCGGGGAGATTGCTGTCTAATTCCTGTATCACAGGCTTTACAGGGAGTGTAAGCACCAGACACCATGGCATGGGAATATGGATTCCTAGGTTGGTACGGCTCACTAGTCCCATTATGGTGCTCAGAAGACTATTAAAAACATTCATTTATAAAGGCCACTAGATCTATTTCATAGGGGTCATTATATAGGGTGGGCACAATGGTGCCTGGCGGACACAGGATAACATTGGTGCCACCCCTAACCCGGGTACTCCACATGTGTTACTGGGGGGGGGGGCTGCATATATATGTTACCTTGGGGGGCTGTATATATGTATCACCGTGGGGGGGCTGTATATGTGTATTACAGTGGAGGGGTGTAAATATGTCTTACTGGGCAAGCTGTATATATATATATATATATATATATATATATATATATATTACTGAGGGGGCTGTATGACTTACTTTATTGAAAAAGATTGTGGCCCCCACCACTTTGCTCCTAGGGGCCTCCACAACCCTTAATCTGTTCCTGTTTACCAAACTGGTCGGAGCCTCTAGCTTTCCCAGTATCTGCTTCCCATGGGCAGTCATTAACAATGTCACATTCATCGCTCATGTGACATCTGGGCCAGTGCTTGGCATCAATAGTGATTGCTGAGGCGAGACATCACATGTGTATGTGTAATAAACGCAATATGTTGGTGGCTGAAGAGTTGCGGAGCAGACGGTCTCCGAGGGAGCCACAGGTGCCATCCAGAGCTGTATGTTCTATATAACGTGTTCCTATGCTGCCCCATATACCTACGATTTCTTACTTTTTTGTTATTTTTTCCATGTTCATTTGCTACAAAAAAATTCTCAGCATCCTCATTCCCTGCATGTAACTCGTGTCGCCCCTAGAACCTCTGGATCCGTTCTCTTGCACGTCTTATTCGTGCATTTTCTACATTTTTTTATATGACTTGGCTGTTGCACAACTGGCCGCCTCCTGAATACCAATTTATAAAGACACAGCAAACATTAACATTCAGCCTGGGAAACACATATTAACACAAATGACCAAGATGATCAGTCTGAGAAAATAACACACTATTATAACCACCATATGTCAGAGCCGAATATCACTAAAAATATCAGGAGAAAAGTAACGGTTAGAGCCGATAGACAGATGGTTCCACTTCAACCATGACCATTCCTGATGTGTATCATTTTCTTTGATGGATATGCTCCGCAATGAACGTTCTGTGTCCATAAGAAAGTTATAATGTATCATGCCCCGACATATAACGTAATAGAACATAAGTAGCCTCATATGAGCTGCAATAATCAGAAAGGATAAAATGATATCGGGCCAACAAATTAGATCTATAGAAAAATTCATTTCAAAAGATTCAAAAATGTGTGTGTTAAAAAATAAATTAAAAAAAATATATTACTTTTTGTAAACTTAGAAAATATGTTAAAATTCTACCATCAAAATTCATCATGATAAATTTAGGGACATTACTCCTAGATCCAGGCACCGGGACTGTGGTAATCTTCTTATATTTCTTATCCATGGCCTCCTGCCTTCTAAAATCAATGTGAAATTATGCTAATGAGCCTAAAACCCCCTCCTGGGGGTTCCATCAGAGTCCTTCCGTGCTGCAGATTCAAGGCTGTTAAACTGTTGCCCACCCTTTTCTCCTTCAGCACTTACCCCTCCTTTTGCCAGATGTGATCGCACTGAAGCATTGACATTTCCAGCACACAGTGGGGGTGGGGTGGTGCTCCTACTCAGTGTAACAGCCTGTAAAGCTACAGAGTGGAGGGGCTCTGGGATCTGCCATCGTAGTCTTTCAGGTTAATTAGCATAATTTAAAAAGTTGATTTTAGGAGGAAGTAGGCGTGGATAACAGATATGAGAAGATTGCCACAGTCACGGTGCCTGGAGCTATGAGTAAGTGCCTTTGTACATCCGAATGTTTACATTTTACTCTGCCATTCAGGCCATCAATGACCTCAATAATGACCTCAAAAACTGAACATCCCATGTACTACAGTATTGAAGATATAAATAAAACAATCTCACGATACATTCCCTTACTAGAAGCCTCACGCAAGCTGTAATGTGAACAGAGCTGTAAACAAAATGGATCCTTGTATGACCAATCTACAGATCCTCCTCCTCTGCTCTTCATTGGAAATAATCTCCTGTTGCTTCCGTTCTATATTTACCGCCCGACCTCTCCGATGGATCTAAGATATAGATAAAGAATGTTAAATAAAATTATCTGCACTTATCTCCCTGTAGGATCGGGGGAACATCTTATTGTGATATATATTTCTCTTCTCGACGCCTTATTTGATTTGCAGAATTTGCTGTCGCTTCTTATTTTCACCGCAGTCTTTCTGAAACTACATGACAAGGAAAGACTGATTACAGTCCTGGAATGTGAGAAAAAAAACAAGGGAAAAAAATGCTTCTCACGGATTCACGCTTCGAAAGCTACAATGGAGAATCATCTCAAGAGCGTTGCCTCTCGGAATCCAAAATTAACCGATAAGTTGAAGTCTACGAGTTATTCTTTTCTCTCAGTCACGTCTTCTTAGATTTCTATGGTGGTCTTTTCAGCATCCTGGACCGGTTTTGGGGCATGATATTCAACTGTTCCAGTTGGATCAATAAGTAGGCAGGACTTACAGAAAGTTACACAGAAGAAAGCATTATAGACAATTTGCACAAGCTCATCGAAATTGGACAGTAGAAGATTGGAAAAACGTTGCCTGGTCTGATGAGTCTCGATTTCTGCTGCGACATTCGGATGGTAGGGTCAGAATTTGGCGTCAACAACATGAAAGCATGGATTCATCCTGCCTTGTATCAGCGGTTCAGGCTGGTGGTGGTGGTGTGATGGTGTGGGGAATATTTTCTTGGCACTCTTTGGGCCCCTTGGTACCAATTGAGCATCGTTGCAATGCCACAGCCTACCTGAGTATTGTTGCTGACCATGTCCATCCCTACTAGACTACTCTGGCACAGACCTTTTACATTATTAAAAGATTAACCAACTATGTAACAGTGTTATTTAATATGGACCTTTACCACCTTTACCCATTCCTGTATCCTTTAGTAAGTGCCATCCCACTGATTCGGGAGCAGTTGGAATTTTTTCTCCAGCTCTCAGCCCTCTGTGCTATAGCTATAGCATCCAATATGCTAATTCTGCTCTCTACTGTCAGGTGGGCAGTGCCAGGCTATCTCCTCAAGTTTGAGGCCGCCAAGCAGAACCAAGATTTGTGGATGAATGTTTGGAAAAAATTCCAAAAACAAACAGCACATATGTAACTTCTCCATCCTCTGTATACAAGCTGTGTATTATTTCTGCACCAAGCCACGTATCTATATTTTCATAAACCTCTAAAAAAGTTGGAATTGGGTAAAAAAAAGTCCTGTTTTTTAATTCCCACAGAAATTGATTTTTGGACAATTAAAGACGAAAGTAGAAGAACTGGTGCGTTGTGAGGTCCCGTTCTTACTAATTCTGGTACAGTACCTGTGCATTTGAATTAAAATGTATGCTTTGTCTGACCTGGCATAGACTTCATCTATAACCAGTGGCAGTTTTCTGGTGCAGGTTATTGTAAATTTGTCTGGGCAGGGTATCCCCACCTGTTTTGTTCCCTACTATGCCAACGTTTATCAAAAATAGTGTGTGGGGCACTAAAGGGACAAAAAGTCAAATATTATGTGGCTTTTGTGTGCCTTGTGTGCCAAAATAATAGCCCATAGGCATGGAAGAACTGCCCCTATAGTATATGTGTAATGGGGACACTGGAATCAGGGACAACAAACAAGAAAACTTTGCAACTCCAGTCCACCAACCTCTCTTGCATAGACAACAACTACCACAAAGATGGTTCCTCTCCAGAGTGTGGACACAAAACAATGCACAACAGAGGTAGCTAACAAGACACAAAATTGTAGATACAAAAAAAAGTCAAGGTACAAGAGCCAAACATCGACAACCAGAAGTGCAGACATAGCAAACAGTAGCACATACAATAGAGCAGGAAAAGAAGACTTTAACCAGCAATGGGTATAACACAAAGAAAATATTCATAGTAGTAAGAACTCTGTTCCAGGTGAAAGGGGCGGAGCTCTGAGAGTCATGTTGACAAATTCATTCAGCACCCTAATACTAAAGCACTCATCGACCGCTGAAAGAACTGAATCAGACAGAAATTCAGCATCTCCTCAATCTGACAGTAGAAACTGAGTAAGACGCTGATGTAACAAAATGTCAACCAATAATGCTTCACATTGCTTTGAAAAAAAGGTCTCTCTCTGTATGATTTTGTTTCCTTATTTTTCAAATTTTTGGATGAATAAGTCTGTGCATGGATGCCTTGATAATTTTATTGCCCTATATATCCCAGAATACCCTGGGAGTTGTAAATTGAAGTCAGTTTCTAGTCAGAGATGGCTACCTAACACCTTGGTTACTACCTACACCAATTCTTGTAGGAGGGGATAGTAGGTCATCTCCAGGGTCACATATACACAGGGTAACCAACAGTGCAACAAATGTGCTTGTACCACAATGATTGACATAGAACAAGTAATTGCACAATGTAGAATAGTGATAGTGACCCCCCCCATACCCTCCCCGAGGAAACCTGCTACAAAATCTATGAATAAAGCACTAACTGAAAATACCAGTCATATTCGTTGCCCCCTGCAAAGCTCTTTACGGAATATTTGCCAATTGTACCGCGTCTGAAATGAGACGCCTTTACATTTTGCACGCAGGTCCTCCCGCAGACACATTATTAAAAATATATTTGATGTTATTAAACAAGCAAACCAATTTTATAATTAGTCTACAGGAACTTGGTTACCTCGGCCGCAGATTTATTACTAAATGCTTCTTCGGGTTTCAATTAACTGGCAAATGGCAACTCAATTCAATATGCTAATTACTTGCCTCAACCATTATAAATAACGGGCTCATTAAAATGGCAAATATTTTTTAAATACTTTATTAAACTGAGGACACAAATTGAAAAAAAATTACCATTGTCTCCTAAACTCAAGTCTAATAAAACAATGATACAACAATTTAACAATTTTATGTTATTTAAAGGGAACCATTCAATAGTTTTGGTTCTGTTAATTTTGAACATGCCTTAAGGCTTCTTGGGTTTAGCGTCCCAACTTTGCCAATTCCTGTTTTAAGTCAACGGAGCTCTTTTTACAGTCTTCCATCAGGTGTGCACCTTGTGTACTGAAGCCAAGATCAGCACTTGCTTCACTGTAAAAGCCAATGGTCCAAAGCAGACTTTCACCTCCCCAAGTTTGGGAACCCAACAACTCACATTTCTTAAATAAAAAGGTTTTGGGCCCTACTTAAATGCATGCTGGTTTAGGTGTCCAAAATGTACTATCTGGTTCCCCCCTGTTAAAGTTAAAACTTTACATGAGATCACATGATATTGAAATTCCCTACCATGTAATAAGGTAAATTAAAAGTCATGTCATCTACTGTAGGGCACAAGGGGTGACATATTTCAGAAGTGTCTAGTCTGCCACAGGTTTCAGGGCAGAAATTTACATACAGATGTTCTTATTGGAACAAGGCTGATGGGGTTACAGGAAAATGGTGGTCGAGGAAAATGATAATGACAATGAGCAGCAGGAAGATTGGCCTGAAGGCCTGCAGGAAGATTGGCAGCTAGCATGCAGTGCTGCAGGACAGCCAGCAGCAACATCTCGCTTGGAGGAGGATAGTAATACCCGTAGCCAGGGAGGGGTGCTCATGGTGCAGATCGGGCTGCTTGAGTCCCAAGTGTGCATGGAGAACTTTTGTTTTGGTGATGTACTCCAAGAAAAAGCAGTTGAGGAGAGCAGTTGGAGAACAGCTAGGAATAAAAAGCCAAATTAGCAAAAAGTGGTGTTATATCTTCTCCCCATGCCTGTTAGGACCCCTGAGGCTGTATGGTCAGCTTATTATGCAAGCTCTGCTACCCAACCCCGCCCAAGTTCTGCTGTGGACCGGGTGCAAGGGTGCTGGGAGATTACAAAGCTAAGTGGCGAGGCGCAGGACTCAATCTCTGCTTGTAGTAGTGGAGATGGAGCAGGGAAAGCATTGGCTGACAGTGCCGATGTCGGTGGTGGTTACAGTTGCAGTGAGTCCAGTCCTGTGAGTGGAGATGTTGGTGTGGCTGGAGGTGTTGCTGTTAGCAGTAGTGTTAGTATGGTGGGATATGTTGGTGTGACGGGATCTATTGCTGTTACAGAGGAGGAGGGGGTTGCTATGGGTACAGCTGTAAGATCTGGTCTTGTTATGCCCCCAGCGGTGGCAGCTCCTGCCGGAAGTCATGCCAAGATCATGCCAGATCAGGGATTCTGGAGGTCGTCAGATCCTTCTACTCACACTTCTTGGCAGGAAGGATCTATAACGGGATGTGATGTCGGCTTTCCTGGCTGAAACTGTCCCTGAGCCAGGAGTAGACCCCTCTCTTGATGTTTTGACAGAGATGATCAGTGAAGAGGAAGTCAGCCTGGCGAAAGAAGGGCTCATCCTCAAGAAATCGGCAGGTCCAGATGGCTTAACATCTGAGTTTTATAAGACCTTTAAGGACGCCTTGGTTCCTCTCTTGACTGAGGTATTCAATGAGTGTTTTATATCAGACACTCTCCAAAGTCAATGAGGACGTCTGTCCTGATCATTCTGTCAAAGGGTAAGGACCGATATCGTATTGAGAACTGGTGTACCATAGCGCTTCTCAATGTTTTGGCAAAGGTGCTGTTTAATCGGCTGGTGCAGTTTCGCCCCGTCTCCTTTTTGTGGTCCAGCACTGCTCTGTTGCAGGCCGAAGTACATTTAGTGCTGTGCTCTGTGTTTGGGAGGCAGTGGAGCAGGGCTGGTACTTGGAAGGGGTACTTGCTGTTTTTGGATCAGGCAAAAGCATTTGGTTGGGTTAATCACGAGTACCTCTGGTCTGTCCTTCTGAGGTATGGCCTGCCAGGAGAGTTTTTCGATTGCCTGAATGTTTTCTATGCAGTGGCAGAGAGTTTTCCACTTGTGAACGGTTGGTTGGGTCTGGTGTTCCCCAGGGTTGTCCTCTGAGCCCACTACTGTACGTGTTCACGATCAACCCATTTCTTAGGAGGGTTGATAGTGGCCTGTTGGTGGGAGTTGGGATGGACCGGGTGGCACCGGAAGCCACTCTAAGGGTGGTAGCGTATGCCGATGATGTTACCGTTTTCGTGTCGTTGGAAGGGGAGGTGCAATGGGTGATGTCAGAGGTTGACTGCTACTCAGAGGCTTCTGTTCCAAGATCCACCGGGATAAGTGTGAGAGTCTCTGGCAGGAAGAGGGAGATCCAGGCTTTGATCTCCCGAACACTCTTCCAGGGCCTCAGGACTCTGCCAAAGTTCTCTTGCCTTGAATTTGGCCAGGGGGATTACCCCATGCAAAACTGGGATGGCAGGCTTAAGATTGCTGCCCAGAAGGTGGACCAGTGGAAGGGTTGGTTTTTGACCCTCAGAGAAATGGTTAACCTGATCAAAACCTTCCTGCTCCCACTTGCCAGAACCCCTCTGGACTCGGCTTTACAGTCTGTTCTTCCAGCTGTTATGGGGGAATAGGCTGAACCTAAACAAGAGGGAGGTTACTTACCGCACATGGAGACAAGGAGGGTTGTTTATGGTCAACCCTGTGGTGTTCCTAGTGAATAACTTCATTAAGGTCAATGTTGCAAGCTTCTGGGAAGCTCCGTGGGTATACTCCTGTAGGGGATGGTTTCGGCCTTTCTTCCAGGAATGGGAGACAGGAGGGCAAGTGAAGGATCTCCACACTCCGCATGGGCATCTTACGGCTTATGCTGCCCCGGTTCTGCAGGTGATTCGCCGGTGGGGTCTGGGAATGTGGGAGATCAGGACCATGTAGAGGAAAGTCCTTCCCATTTCCAGAAGCCTCTGGCCCTCAGGAATTGCCCAACTCAGGATCTGAGGGTGGGTTTGAGTCTGTTGAGTTCCATCAGGATCCCCTTGAGGTTCTGGGATGTGATTTGGCGCTGCTTCTATGGAAAGCTGTGTGTGAGGGACAATCTGAAGTGCAGGAGCTCTGAGGAAAGGGGTTGTCCCTGGGAGGAGTGCAGTGGCCTGCTGGAGAGCATGGACCACTTCCGGCTTCAGTGCCCCTTTAACACAAAGGTGTACAACCGGGTGGGCGCTTCCATCCATTGGCCCGGGTTGGCTGGTCTCTCCTATGCGGAGTGGGCCTATGGAGCATTCAGTGGCCTGGGTGGCCGGGACCGCTGCACGTTATTTCTAGTTAGACTAGTGGTTAAGTACCACACATGGAACACACGGTGCTTAGTATCGACACAGCGTAAAATCCTCCTGGTGGATGAGGTGGTTAGGAACATTCTGGGTGACCTGGTGAAGGTGCGCTCTCTGGAGTATGAGGGGCTGGGCACGGGGAGGGCCTCTCTCCTTTGGAGGGGGTTCTCCTTTAGTGTCCCTTAGTCTGTCATCTCTTCTCCTTTTGTTGGGCTGATGCTGGCACTGTAAGATGATTTTTTTGTTTGTGTTCTGAACATGTAGTGATGTAGTTCTGCAGGCCGCCGAACTGGGGCTTAATATGTGGTAATATGTGTGTATATTTGTATATAGATAGTGGGTGTTGGGATCTAGTGTTAGTGAGGGGGCGGTTATGTGTGGTGGGATTTTGGATTTATGAACTGCCTTGGGCACTGGTCTGGACTACTAACGCAACTTTTTTTTTTGGACGTTAGACCAGTGACTTGGGGAGGGGAGGGTGGTGGGAGAGGATCTAGTGTCAGTGGAAGTGTTGTGTATTCTGTCTTTGTTAGTATAGATATTTAATAAAATTTTATAAGAAAACCATGTGGATGGTTGTGGGATGTGATCTGTGTGGGGTGGTTTGTTATTAGAGGGTGTGGTGGGGTGGGTTATGTATATTTATCGTCATTTATGTTTTATTTGTGGTGTGGCTTGTCTTTGGTTTATTTGGTTTGGTTATTTAGGTTGTGAATATCGGTTGGGTGGGGGTTGTGGTATTTTACCGTGGATTTCTTTGGTGTATTTTTAATAATTGTTTTGCTAGGTGTGATATGGGGGCTGGGACCAGCATGTAAATCTATTGTAATATTTTTGGTTATCATTGTAATTAGTTTGGTTTAACGTTATGTATTGTTATGGTTTTACTTTTATAAAAAATAAAAGATCTACGATAAGTAATTCAGTACGTACACTGTGACTCACGCGAGCAGACAGAATAGTTGTGTCAGCTCGGAACATTCTGCGGATGAACTGCAGGAATTAGATAAGGAAAATAGTGGACAGTGGACTCTGTCATTATTGATAACTTCCCTCCTAAATAGAAGCAGTTTGGAAAATGATTTCTGAATATATATCCTGACATGTGATTGTTCAGAGCTGACAGAATTAGCAGGATTTGTAGGTAAAAAAAAGTGCAGAACCATAAGTGGCTGATTGGTAAGATATAGATTGTTCTGAAGATGTGTTGGTGCAATAATTAATCTTCTTGCCTAAGTGTAATGCAAAGTAAGAATCTCTTGCTATCATTCAATCAAGGAGGGAAATTCATCTGTATCAATCAGACAGGAAACATGTCAATAGTTTCTATTAAGGCGTAAAAAATAATGCAGATATTCTTTCTTATTGAATGTGTCTATAGTTATAAATTCCTGTACATAGTGGGCAGTATTATAGTATTATAATCTTTCTTGTACATAGGGGTATTATAGTAGTTTATGTCTTGTGACATAGGGGCAGATTATAGTAGTTTTATATTTCCTGTACATAGGGATCAGTATTAATAGTGTTGTATTCTTGTACATAGGGGGCGGTATTATAGTGTTATAAATACCTGTACATAGGGGGCAGTATTATAGTAGTTATATTCTTGTAGCATAGGGGCAGTATTCTCGTGTTATATATTCCTGTACATGGGGCAGTATATAGTAGTTTATATTCCTGTACATAGGGGTAGTTTATATTAGTTTATATTCTTGTACAGGGGGGCGTATTATAGTATTTATATTCCTGTACATAGTGGGGCAGATTATAGGAGTTTATATTCTTGTACTAGGGGCATATTAAGTAGTTATATGCTTGTACATAGGGGGGCAGTAATTTAGGAGTTATATTCTTGTACATAGGGGCCAGTATTATAATTATTTTTATATTCTTGACATAGGGGGCAGTTTATAGTAGTTATATTCCTCTACATAGGGGGGGCAGCTATTATAGTAGTTATATTCCCTGTACATAGGGGGCAGTATCATATAGTTCTATTCTTTGTAACATAGTGAGCATATATAGTAGTTATATCTTGTCCATAGGGAGAAGTATTATAGATTTATATTCCTAGTACAGAGGGGGCGTATTATAGTAGTTTATATTCTTGTACATATGGGCAGTAGTTTCTAATAGTAGTTATATTCCTGTAGCAATGGGGCAGTATGTGTAGTAGTTTATATTCTTGTACATAGGAGGCAGTATATAGTAGTTATATTCTTGACATATGAGCAGTCTTATAGTAGTTTATATTCTTGTACATGGGGCAGTATTATATTAGTTATATTCCTGTACAGCGGTCAGTCATTAAGTAGTTATATGCCTGTACATCGGGGGGCAGTATTATAGTAGTTTATTCCTGTACATAGGGGGCATTTTATAGTATTTATATTCTTGTACATATGTGGGGGCAGTTATAGTAGTTATATTCTTGTACATAGAGGGCAGTATTATTAGTTATATTCTTGTACATAGGGGGCAGTATTAATAGTAGTTATTAGTCCCTCGTACCTAGGGGCCAGTCATTATGTAGTTATATTCTTGTAACATGGGAGTATCATATAAGTAGTTATATCTTGTACAAGGGGGCAGTATGTAGAGTGTTATATTCTGTAACATAGGGGGCAGTATTATAGTAGTTATCTGACTAGCATTTTCTTAGTATTACGAATAGGGGGCAGTATTATGGTAGTTTATTAGTACATCAGTAGTATCATGAGTTTCTGAGGGGGGCAGTTATCATAGTAGTTATTTTCTTGTACATAGTGAGGCAGTATTATAGTAGTTTATAATTCCTGTACAGTGGGAGATAGTATTATAGTAGTTTATATTCTAAGTACATCGGGGGCAGTAGTATAGTAGTTATATTCGTACTAGGGGCAGTATGATAGTACGTTATAATTCGTGTACATAGGGGCAGTATTGTAGTAGTTATAATTTGTACATAGAGGGGCAGTATTATAGTTATATTCTTGTCATCAGGTGAGCATATTATAGTAGTTATATCTTGTACATAGGGGGCGAGTATTATAGTCTTATATTGTCTAGGCAGGATATTATTTTCATGTCATGTAGCATACATAAGATTAATTCGTACAAGGAGCAGTCATTATAGAGTTATTATTCTTGATTTACCTAGGAGGTAACTGTCTATTCTAGATGGGGGCAGTATTATAGTAGTATTTTGTTAGGGCTACTTATCCTTGTACATAGGGGGCAGTATTTATCGTTATACGTACTGGGGCGGGAGATATTTCTATGTTACAAGCTTGTCGGAGCAGTATTTAGTAGTTCATGGTCTTGTACATAGAGGGCAGTTACCTTATATGTTTATGCTTCTGTACATAGGGGGCAGTATTATAGTAGTATATCTGTAACCATAAGGGGGCGGTATTAGTATATTCGTCTTGTACATAGGGGCAGTATGTATGTAGTATGATTCTGGTACCATAGAGGGCAGTATAGTAGTTATATGTACTGGGAGTATTATAGTATACTTGTACATAAGGGAGGCATGTATTCAATATAGTTTATATTCTTGTACATAGGGGCAGTAGTATAGCTAGTTATATTACTTGTACATAGGGGGCAGTAATTATAGTAGTTTTATTCTGTACATATGGCCAGGCAGTATTATAGTAGTTATATTCTTGTACAATAGGGGTGCCGTGATTATAGTAGTTATATGCTAGTACATATAGTCTATGCCACACTGACACCCTGTAGCCACACTTTTACTCCCCCAATAGCCACAAAGCCATCCCCCAGGAGCCACACTGTCATCCTGGCTTCTCCCAGTAGCCACACTGTCCCAGTCCATCCCCCCTCTGGGAATAATTTTACTTGCCTTTCCTCCTACAAAATGAATCTGGTAGTGCTGAATTTTTTTTAATATAGTCCTATTGTTTATCCTTCGAATAGAATGGACATATTGGGCATATTACTCTACCCTCCTTCACGATCCACGGCGCCGTCCTCTGCGGTGGATTTGGGTCCCGCCTGGGATCATTAAGGCAGTTCCTCTCCGACGCTATCCACCAGGCTGCGCTGGCTTGCTGCCCGAAGAGCATCGGAAAATCGCACTGAAGTTCACCGTCCCTATTCCTAGTGAAGGTAAGTGCAAAGCTCCGCGACACTCTTTTTTAAAAGTCGGCGGTTTTTCCAATCCAAATCCGTCGGTTTTTGTTCGAATTCGCCACAAACCCCTTATTTCTGTCGCGTCATGCCAGCGCGCCGATGCTCCACTATCCAAATCGCCTTGCGCCACATCCCGGGGCAATTCCGGGAAATTTCCGGCGCGATCGGAAATATTCGGGTAAACCACTTCGGGAAAAACCGAATCGGGCCTTAGTAAAGGACCCCCATTATTTCAGTATTATTCAACTCACTTCACTCGCTGCCTACAGAAGGATGTGCACTTACAATCTTGTTGGTGATGTTTTGGTCCCGATGGAGGTCGGTATTTTTATGCTACATTCTTTGCTTCGGGATCCATATCTTGGTTTTTAGCTCTGGACAACTAGTTCTCATGTCTAGTCATTTGTCTATCTAGCCCATCCCCACGTCCCTTCCTCTCTCGATTGATTGTCTCCTATGGGCTCTTTCTTACTGGATGGCCTCCGCTCCATCAACATTTGATCCAGGTGAATTCTTATCCAATCTTTAAAAAACTTCTTTTTTTTTTTTTTTCCTTTTTCTCAAGGAGCGGCGCGGTGTGGGATCCCCTCATCTTGTGTTGGTGTCCACCATATGTTTTATATATTTATGAACCGCCTAAAGCCATTTATTTACTTTCTTGCATATTTTTGTCCAAGAAGAGATCCTTCCGAGGACCGCTGTGACCGCCCGAAGCTGCTTCAAGGAAATTTATTCACTTTGCGGCATTTTCATTTATGAAATGTAAAACAAATGTCAATACACAGATAAAGGTTGTATTCCCTGAATTTTGTATATCGTTAATATTTGTTTAGAATAATATACCTGCGGGAATGAAGGTGGTGGCGGGTAGGGCGTTTCCTTCCTTTCCCCCTGCACAGACGTCTTCCCTCTCTTCTCAGGCTAATCT
This sequence comes from Engystomops pustulosus, assembly GCA_019512145.1. Classification (NCBI taxonomy): domain Eukaryota; kingdom Metazoa; phylum Chordata; class Amphibia; order Anura; family Leptodactylidae; genus Engystomops; species Engystomops pustulosus. Next base: position 93,247 of record WNYA01000825.1, read on the forward strand.
TTAAGCTTTTTAAAAAAATTAAATTTAATCAATATGTAGCTTCTCCGTGGGTGGAAAGAATGGGTAGATAAGCGAAGGTTTCCAAGACTAAAAGACCGGCAAATAAATTCGTTTTTATTAGACTTTTTCCTGGATATGAATATTATATAGTAAGAACCCTCCTACAGTATTATTACATAACTTAACCTGTCACAGAACCTGATTTTGAGGGCATAGCCCAGGTGGCCACGTCCATGTCCATGCTTCAGTCTTATTTTCTTCTTATTTAAGAACTAAACCACTAACATAGTTGTCCGGTGTTGCTCCTCCTGCGACCCATGAGCTACATTTGTGACTCTGTGCACCGTGGCGTGCGTGCGTTCTGCGCATGTGCAAGGACGGTCCAGCTTCCGTGACAAGGGGCGCACAGCTACTGAAGATATGCTGGTAGGAGGAATCAAAGAGGCTACTTGGGGTGGCCCTTAAAAGGGCGATCCTCACGTACAAAAGAGTCACCACCCCTACCCCGCCGAGCTCTAATAAGGAAACCACCACCTTAACCACTCTGAACCACTCCTGGCTCTGCCCCGCCTGATGAATCATGCGACGCAACACCCCGGTAGGCTCCTTATGCTTATGCCGGCACATAGTTTTGTTAGGGCTCGGCAACCTATTTACTTTAAGCAGCTAGCTAAAAAACTATTTCTTACATATTTCAATGAGCCCTCAAATTGAGCCCTCCGGTGCTACCACCAACCACGCCTCTTACCTTGCCTGCGCATCTTTCTCGGGCTGGCCGGTGGCATTCGTGTTTAATTATTCGTTTCCTTCAGGTGCCGAGACGAGCCGTCACCACTCTCGGCACCCCTATCTCATCACCGCTGGCTGTGTCGAGACCTTAGTGTCTGCGCATGCGCGATAGGGTGCCAGGGAGCTGTGACGTCGCGGCTCTCGGCACCTTAAGAGGGAATAATTGAACATCCGCATTAAGTAGCCTATACCTACCGGTTGGTCTTCTCGCATGATTTCATTTCATCATGCGGCAGTGGTAGTTTCCTTTAATATAGTAGGTTTTCCTTAAAAAAATGCTAAGAAGAAAATGCCCATGCATGCTTGGCCTTGCTCTGTCTGGATAGACTAAAGTTTATTCTATAGAGTAAGCCACTCATGGAGGCCGCGTGGAAATCGAACCTAGAAGAAACTAGCCTGCAAGCGACACTGTAGATTATTATGATTATTATTTTCCTTCTACTATATGCATATCCTTGTATCAAATCATATATCCATAACAGGATTTGGGGAAGGATTTCATCCCTACATCCCCCTTTATTGCTTGTCATAAATAAAGGGCAACGATTCTGGAAGAAAATAGAATAGATATTTTCTCATTAATGTCGCCGCATTCTGTCAAATAATTAGAAGACATCATCTATTAAAATGGGTTATTAGAATAGAAGGATTTTCCAAAAATGTCATATTAAAAATATAATAATCTCCCAAAATATTAAGGAAGGTTTAATCTTTCCCCTCATTTCAGCTTTAGCCGTTCTGCGACGAGTCATATAATTTATACTTTGGTGAGAATTTCCTAACTTAAAATTTGTAAGATTCCAGCCATTGATCCGTGTAATATTAACTTCGCTATCGCCGTAGCGATTGTTCTTGTACAAATAATTACAAGTTTATCATCTTAGAGGAACTTTGTCGTCAGATTTCACACTATAAACTATCCGGTCGGGTATGAAATATTCTCCACCCTCCTCCTCTTTGGGCACATTTACTAAGGACCTTGTGCCAGTTTTTCTGTCGGACTTTGCCTGCTCTTTTAAGGTGCAAACTGCTTGCGCATTATTTAGAAGTGTCTGCTCTGCTGCACATTGGGTGTCGCATGTAACACTTTTGTGGCACAGCTGCCTTTCTTCTTGCGTTCTTCCTTTGCGAGACACAAATTACGGTTACAACGGGGGATGGGGTTCCGGTGCTCAGTCGGAGGGCAGCCAAGATTTTAAGAAAATATAAAAGTCTGGAGAGAATTATGTTGCAACGCCCATGTTACATGTTAATGCAAAAATCAAAATGCAAGTTCAAAAAAAAAATGGGTGTGTGGCCAGATTCATGCAGACGTGCTCAGAAATCCTGCATCTTTGCGCCCCCCGCACACGAACAATCAGGGCAACAACTACCATGAGTACCATGCTGGAGGGCCTGGGAGGAGCATCGCTCTGTGAGGGGCCACTCTGCTGTTCCCCCCGTGCTGCGAGCTGGAGGCTTCAAGAGTGAAGATGCACACGATGGATGAAGAGTCTTCAGGTATCGGCAGACAATGCAGACACAGGAGATAAGGTCCACAGCGTGTCCTCCCCTCCCCCCCATGTCTGCTGTGCTGGGTGCTCAGCCTCATATGCCCCTCACTCACTGTAACTCCCGACTGCCCGCTAGTCGACCTGTTTATTTGGATTGGCGGCAGCTCTTCTTTATAAGCATTAAGTCCCTTGCAAGTCCCAAACATCCCTTTGACCCTGACGGCAACGTTGCCCTCCTGCTGCAACGAACGACCACGCGGTCCGGCTACACCTACCAACACGGCCCTGCTACACCTGACCAATGTGACGCTGCCAAACCTGACCAACGCTGCCCTGCTACACCTGACCAAAGCGGCCCTGCTACACCTGACCAACACGGCGCTGCCAAACCTGACCAACACAGCGCTGCCAAACCTGACCAACGTGGCACTGCAAAGCCTGAACCCAATGCGGGCGGGATGCGGGCCCGCTTTATAAACCACCTGACCAATGTGGCCCTCTGCTTATTTACCTGACCAACTGGCAAAAACAAAAAAAAAAACCCCGTCAAACTGACAACGTGGCACTTCTTTTTACTGCCCAACCTGACCATGCGGTCAATTCGGCCCTGCTTACCTACATGTGGCCCTTCCCTGCTTTAAACCTGGACCAACACGTGGCAACCTGTCAAACCTGACCAAGCGGCCCTGCTACAACCTACCAACGGCGGCCCTGCTAAAACCTGACCAACAATGTGGCCTGCACACCACAACAACCTAGTTACTTATGTTCTGCCTCTAGAAATCTCTATCCCCTTCATATTTTTTATTTTCTATATAATAATTCCCTTATTTATTTATTACATATTTATACAGCGCACAATGATTACGCAAAAAGAAAACAAATAAAAAAAATACCCCTTACTCCAGATAATCAGATAGCAGTGGCAAACCTTTGCCGGAGGACACAACGTAACTTCAGGCCAGCCTTCTAATTATAGCATTCCTCAGAACTTAACGGCCTAATTTAAAACCCATGGGTTTTTGAACCCTTGAATGAACCCCCCCTATGAACCCCCCCCCCGGGCAGTGATGATGAGGGGAAGGTCTGCCTCTTCTTCTCTTCTCTCCTACAGAGGAAGTACTAACTAACTTTACTCTTGGGCTTAGTCTGGGGTTTTTTAAAACCCTCAGACTTTTGATCAGCATTGCTTCCAATCACCAGGTACCTCGCTCACACCATACTCTTTCCCCCCATAAGCAGACTTTAGGTGGTCTAGGCCTACATTAGGGGTGTTTCTGCAATTGGCTGGTTCCCATTCAGCTAGGCTTTTGATACTCGGCTGGCCATGACGGTAATCTTAGAATCCTATAACTCTCTCTCCCCTCTAACCCGTGGTCTATAATTAATGAATTATGTCCCAGTGTATGGCAGCTTGTGATACCTCTTTGTCTTCCCATAGTTTTTCGCAGAACAGCAACACATAGGGCACATAACTTTACTACCCATCCTGCGCGATCCAATGCGGTCCTCCGTCTGTAGGTTCGGTCTTCCGGCGATTCACTCAAGGTAGTGGCGCCCGTCGATGTCCACCAGGTGTCGCTGGCTGCGCCGAGATCCCGCCAGAGTTCAACCATCACAACCCTGGTGCAGGTAAGACGTGGTGTCAAGCGCACTTTAATAATCCGCGGCTTTTTCAATCTTGTCGGTTTTCATGGTCAACAACTGCCCCCGATTTCGTTGCGCTGCGCCTGCCATCGGTGCCCAAATTCGCCGTGGCCATAAATTCCGGGCAAACGACGAACATGTAATTTTTGTTGACAGACCGACGAAAAAAAGCGATCGGTTCTCGGCGGGGGCCCTAGTAATGGACTCCCCATAGTCTATCTATTCCTTCGTCGATCCTCCTTCCTCAGAGATGAGCTAGCAAGAGGTGTGATACTTACACGTGCTGCTAGAAACAAGGCTCCGGGTGTCCAGGCTAGTCTTCAAACTTTCCTGCCCCTGTTGTAACGTAATGGAAAAAAAAAACCATGTGTGTACCTTCCTCATGCTGGAATGTCTTCAGTCAGTAAAATGTTAAGAGACACAATCAAAAATCCTGACACCCTCCTGTTCTGTAGAGATTTTGATTTTGCCAGGCAGTCACCTAATATTTCAGCACAGACAGGATTAAAATAGCACGATGGTCCTTTATAATATGATCCACTATCACAATGGATATATAGCACGCTGACTAACTGCAACAGGTCCTGACATGCCCAACACAACCCGTCTCAATTTCCAATAGGTAAAAATTTCCATACATATGGTGTTTTAGACCTATTATGGCTGCAGTAAAGCATATTTTCTAAGTGCTGAAAGATTGACAAGTTTTGACAAGTCCCTCCAAGACTGGGAAGAGACTAAAGTTGTCCGTCCTTTATATGGTCCATGGATCTTTGATTTGATATATAGGAGACAAGAATGAAATAAATTCTGCTGCCCTGGAATACTGGATGGAATCCTTTAGGATAATATACTACTAAGCCACAACTCCATGTCTTCCAGGCTGTTTGTCCCCGAGTCTTGTGCTCTGCAGATACATAAAAATGTTGTTCATCCATCCTGAATCAGTGACGTGATGTTCTCCTGCAGCTGGTGGATAATTGGAGGTAAATTTAGAAGGAGGAGTTAAGAATTACCTGACCTGGGATTGAACTCAGGTCTGATTGTACGAATCTTCACGCATCTGTTTTCCTACAGCTATTTGGTTTAAATAAGGACTAGACGTACTACGTCTATATACACTCTAATTAGCTTAATTAGCGACTTGCCTACAACAGTCTACACATCATAAGATAGTATGCCATATCACGTTAAACTATCCTTTTATATAGTCTGCCGTATAAGTTCTACCCCCCGATAATATGGCACCTCACGAAGGCAGAATGAATACGCGATCTAAAGAAGTAAGTTTATTACATGTGAATCATCCTATCCACCTATCTCCATGAATTCCATGGGGGGGGGGGTGTAACAGTTCGTACAGTGCATCCAGTTGGTGATGAAACTCCCATACCTCGTCTGGTGGTTGGCTTGCTGGCATTCTACGTAGGTCAGACCTTGTGTGAAAGCGCCTCAGCTGTACAGTTTAAAAGCAATGTGCAGGGGTGGGCATGGATTTTGTGATTGTTATGGTTGGGGTTTTTTGTCCATGAACTTTGTCATCAAGGGGGGGATTTCCAGAGTTTTTTATGGGTTAGATCAGTGTATCTGTGCTGTTGCACTTCATTTTGTGAATGAAACTCTCTTATCTGGGGTTGCGTTGACGGGGCATTTCCTACAGAAAATGTGATTGATGTTAAGAACAGGTTACTTGCAATGTGCAGGGTTGGGACACTCAGGAATGTTAGTATGATTGATCCATCGTGGTTGCCATAACATTTTCCCACAGATACTTTTCCAGATTCTTTTCTATTGGGATTTGTCACACTCTTTTGCATTTTTTCATTGTTTCAAGACTCTTACTTAGTTGCATACGACAATGGGCTATTGTACTATCCGAATGTGCGTCCTTCGTGGTTAGTGTTTTTGCATTCTGTATTATCTGAGCTATGGATCCTTCTGCTGAGAACATTCCTGTGCACTTCTCCGCTAGACTTCTAACACTTTGAATTCACGTTGACACGACAATGGTTCATTACTATTGGACTTTCGTTTGGTTTCCTCCAATATTCATTGGACATTGCCCGGATTTTGGTGACTGTCGATTGGTGGTATCGGCGCCAGCTTTCACGCGACAGAAATCGTGGGGCTGGGCCGGTCGGACACCCGACGATCTAAAAACAAGCGTAATTTTAAAAAACGATTTGTGTCGCAAGATCATGGACTTACTTGCCACTAGGAGAAGGTGAACTCTCGGCGGACCTCTCGTGCACTAGCAACACCTGCTGAATATTGGGCGCACACCTGTAGTTGAATTCCACAGACCCCGAAATCCTCCGTCACACAATGGCGCCGCGGGTTCGGAATGGACCTCGGTAAGTAAATGTGCCCCCGATGTTTCGCATCAGACCCAAATAAATAAAACTAAATTAATTAAAGAGCAATGCCTCCCCTGTTCAGTGCTGACTGGGCAATATGTTCCAGCTCCAATGATAGACTGTTACCCGTTTGATTCTCTGCGCATTATCCGTTCCTCTCCTGCATATGTTTTTGGAGGGACTTGATGAGTTGTGATGTAAAGAACATATTCTCAACAATCACATGCTGCAACTGTCCAATTCTTTGTCTTCTATGTACTTATCCATTTCTATCTACACAGGAAGGTACATAGTGGACAATAGACACTGTGAGACCCACCCCCCCCCCCCCTGAGGTACGCTCAGCAGAGGCCTGGGAAATGGCCTTGAATTCACCGGCCTCCATTGAGTGAAAGGGAGTTGGTGGGAAATGTAATGTTTTGGTTCATGGAGGTGGGTTCCTATTAAAAAAAACTTGCTATGGGGCCCTTTTCTAGTTACACCCCCTTGAATCGAACCCTCTCTGGTTCACCCATTGTGCCTGAGTTGATGAGCTTCTCCCTGTCCTTTGTGTTTGTATTCATCCTCACTTCTTCTCGCCTGCATAAACCTATTTCTGTTTTTTTGCTGCTGTGTCCCCGACTTTGTGGGTCCGCTGGTCGGCACTGTATATGACATGTATAAAAGTGCGATGATCAAACCCCGGGACAATCAGAAGCCTCCTTCCTGGAGTATGCTGGCGCGTACATTAACCCGTTTCATGTGTAGCAATCGCACTCTCTCCTCCGAGGCGAAGCTGCCGACCGTTCATGGGCTTTACTCCTGAGAGCCAAAAACTAAATGAAAATATCCCAGGACTTCTCTCCCCGGGAGGATTCATGTTCTGGCGCAGTGTCAGCACAAACACTTCACATTAGTGCAGCGACCCAGATCACATATAGAACTCCCACATCTCTCATGAAATGTTTCAACAGGGATTTCCCCTGGGACACAGAACTAAATTAATTTATCTTCTCCAAACTACAATTGTGTACCTGTAATATGGAGTAAAATATAATGTTTCCTATTAATATAAAAAAAACTGGTCTTGATTATATTATTAGTCAGAGGAATGGGAGATTATAAGATTCTAGTTACTGCCACCATAAGGTCACGTTGTTGCGATGAGGGGAGGGAAGCTCTGTGGAATAACTTGATGGTGTACAGAGGTGCTCAGAAGCCTTAGCGTCATGTTCTTGTCAGTGAAGAGATGGTACTTGGCGACCCTGGGACCCTATTCTAAGTGGCACCTGGTTTCACCAGAGCCCACCGCAAAGCGGCCAACAGGTCCATTTCACAGTGTGACTAGCCCATATGGAAGCTGAGGTAAAGGTACATAAACTCACAGGAAGCTTTCCGCTAATGCTAGTAGGCTCAAAGATCCGGCAGAGAATTCTTGGAACAGCCTCCGTAAAGGATTAACCCGGGAATAGCAAGCACGATTGCCGGCATGCACGCCGAGGGATCGCGTACACATCACAGCCTAGCCCGTAGCATAGCAGAATCGGCGTAGAGGTACGAGCGGCCAGGACCAGGCAGCGCAGCAAATGGAGAAGGCACGGGTTGTCCCCGTGATCCATGTCTCGATCGCGGTCAAGCCCGTGCCTCTCTCCATTGCGGCAACTGTGGACACTTAGTTTCTGATACAATTATAGAATTCTATTATGGAGGTCTGGTTTTGTTCTACAGTTTATATCACTTCCAATGGGTGATTAGCGACGGTTTAACTGGGTCCCAACAAAGTACAATCGAAAGTATTTTGGTGGACCAAGGAAACTTAACATAAGAAGGGGCCCCCCAAGGTCGAGCAAAGACAAACTCATTGGGAGGTACTGGAAGAAATTATTAGGCACATTGTAGGTGGATTAACATATAGTTGGGGTTATTAACGATATTGGCCCACCAATTCCTTGCTACTGTACGTTTTATTCTAATGGTTTTATGGGATCATATATTTGACCATGACATCAATAATGAAGGTTTTACAAAATTTGACCATATGTCCAATATGACCATAACCCGAAAAGGCAAGAAATGATGTTGAATCTGGACTACAACTTTTAAGAGACCAGAAGTGAGAAATCGGGGTCACCAGGTTGGCACACTATGCTTAGTATTCCTGTATGCTCTCTCGTGTTGAACTTTAGGTTGGTTGCTGTTATTTTCTTGGCATTAATATTTTAAAGCTCAGTTTTTATCTAAGAGCCAAGCTGAGGTAGTGATTGGGGAGAACTCATCAAGGATGTTGGCAGGAAAAAGTAAAAAGGTGCTTATTTCTAATGTTACAGACCATCGATATCACTTGGATTGGGACTGGTTCGCCTCGTAAATAGACTTGGCAAAAACAAGTAATCATTACTAGACAGATGGATTGTCTGATCTCCGGAGAATACAAGACTGATTAGCATCTTATTAATTATACAAAGGCTTCCCTAACAGAATACAGAGAGTCCCTCCTCGATTACATTCTGAGATGGAGGATGGGAGATAGCAGTGACATAATATTGCCCAGATCTCATTGGCCGTTGGGTAAGCCCGATAGAGTTTATCAGCTCTAGCTTTTATGTATCTCCTACATGTTTTTCTTTAGAACCCAAAACTTGAACCTCGTTGGGGGCTTGAGATTCGCATAAGTAAAATTGTTGTTGATAAACTTGACTTGAGGTTTAGACTGACATTGTGGACTCCTACTCTACTTGCCCTGGTCCCAGTGCTGTTGTTTCCCATGGTCGTCCTTCCCTGATTCATTTATGAAGTCCCAATACAGAAGAATGTCATCCTGTGACTATTCACTGATATTACAAATGACACAATGTCAATGACTGGTGATGACAGCTTCTGTGTGAGGCATCATCACTGGAGTAGAACGGAGGACTCGGGCAGCCATCAGAACAGAGCATCCAGGGAACTAATTTGGTGGTCTTTTCCACCCAGCATCGACAAATAGAACAATACTCATTACGGTAGTTTGATGGTGGCTAAGAAGCCATACAGTTATATATATGGCATCTAAGTACTTTATTTACTGGGAAAACTCACAACTCTGTTCCCTTAGGAGTCCCTTAGTAAGTTGGGCCTATCTAGGCCCAAGCCCCAATTTTCCATCCTTGGATCATTTTTTGATGAGATATCAAAATAGTCTTCAACAATTCTGGGCTCACTGTATTTGCAGAAGACGTTTAAGGAAATGTAACCTTGCAGATTTAGCATTATTATAGGGGCAAAGTCTTTTGGTGGAGTGTGTCACCTTGATACCGTAGAAGACCTTTCAGAAGTCCATGTGATGATTGCAGAAGGAGGGCAGATTGACATATGAAGTCATGTAAAACGCCATGGAGATAAAGTTTCTCTGATTACAGGCTTTTGGTCATGATCTGATGTTACCCTTTCATCCTGGGTTTCTGTTTCATTCACTATATGTAAATTGCAGGGACATTAACCTAACCCTTGTCATGATAAGTGGCTGATTAACATTGTGCCTCAATGGAGATGTAATTGGAAATGGCCAAATGGGAATGTAAAGGTCAGTTCATGTTAAGATTCATGTGTGGGATATCGTTTCCATATTTATATAAACTCGAGACCTATCTATGTATAGCCCTCTGTAATATTGTAGATACTGTCAAATAAAGACAATGGGGCTTTTTTAACTATGTCCCACGGAGCTCACTTTCGTTGACTTTTATAAATTTTCAGTGTTTGTGGGCGCTGGGTGCTGGTATTTACAAGGGGAATTGTGGTCGCATGCGATGAATTTTTGGCACAATCGTGCGCTTTCATGTGGCAGAAATCGAGGTGCGGGCCCGTCGGACAATCCAGAGCGATTCGTATGAGGCGAGATTTAACTTTAAAATTGTGTCGCAAGACAATGCACTTACAGCAAACCGGGAAGAAGAACGTGAACCTCTTTTCGAATAGCGCGCCCGGAGTCCATGATCGCATACCACTCATATTCCCGGTAACTCAGTCGGCCAGGTAGTAAATGGTGCCCCAATATCTATATTCTTTTCCCTTGCAGATATAACAGTCTGTGGAATTTAATAACATCATACCAATCATATGGTGGACTATGTACCGCTTTATTAAAGAATTATGTGCCTCCCGTAGTAAGGTGGGCTGCGAATGTACTTGGTCCATTGAGTGCAACAACAGTTTTTTAACTTATGTTGGCATAAGGACTCTGGTCTGAAGTAGAGAACTTTTTTAAAAACAAGTCGCATGTATGAATTTACTACTGAAAGAGAGTTTTAAGAATAGACCCAATCTGATTCTTTCATTGACACTGTAGATTTTTGTTTTGTATCTGAGGTTATAGTGATGTAGGGCTTGCAGGCACCGAACCTGGGCTTTATGTGGTTTTGATATATGTTGATATGTTTAATGTGTTTGTATCTTATGTACAGTGTGTATAGTTATATGTAGTTATAGTTCTTGTGTGTATATAGGTTGGTTGGTTTTGGGGTGTTGGTGTTAGGGTGTTAGGTTGGGAGGGGGGTGGACTGGACTTGGACTGTACGATCCTGGGCACTGGTCTGGACTATATAACGCGAACTTTGGACGTTAGACCAGTGTCTGGGGGGGGAGGGTGATGGGCGTGGGATTTAGTTAGTTATATTTTAGGTTATTTTATGTTATTTAATGTTATTAATGTTACTTCCGTTATATTCATTGTTATTTCTGTGTTTATTGTTTATTTATTTATGTGTATTTTGCTGTGTATTTTGATATATAAAAAAAAAAAAAAAAAAAAAAAAAATTTAGGTGGTGGGACTGGGTGAAGGTTTTGTTTGTTTTCATGCTGAGTGTGTGGTGAGTGTGTGGCTGGGCCAGGAGGTTTTGTAAGTTTATTTTCGTTTATATTTGTTCTTTTGTATTTCTTTTGCCAGAAGTTATGGCTTTATTTATGTTTATTATTGTTATGTTTTTCACTTTTATATAAAATAAAAGATTTACAGGATGTAACTCAGGATCAGTGCAGGATAAGTAATGTCATGTATGTACACAGTGACTGCACCAGCAGCAGAATAGTGAGTGCAGCTCTGAGGTATAATACAGGATGTAACTCAGGATCAGTACATGATAAGTAATGTCATGTATGTACACAGTGACTGCACCAGCAGCAGAATAGTGAGTGCAGCTCTGAGGTATAATACAGGATGTAACTCAGGATCAGTACAGGATAAGTAATGTCATGTATGTACACAGTGACTGCACCAGCAGCAGAATAGTGAGTGCAGCTCTGGGGTATAATACAGGATGTAACTCAGGATCAGTAATTCATGGAGCGCTTGTACTATGTATGTAGATTGTGGAAGTCTTATTGCGGTTCTCGTGACTGGTCTGTATGGCTGGATCAGTCATAATGTTCCATATTATTTTGTTACTATGGTAATACTACAATAAACATAAAAATAACTTTGTTACATGAACACAATAAAACCGTATTGATCATTGGTGACAGATCTGTCATCGGTGACTTATACATCACGTGTATGAGCGGTGCGGAGGATCTCGTACCCATTTTCCGAGTAGCGCTCTTCTTTCTTCAAACACCTATGTGAAGAGAAGAACTGTCAGCACGGAGGATACAATGTAACACGCGGGGAGGTATCCACATAACAATCACTTTTACTAAATCTTTGGAATCAATCTTGGGACCACCCAGTAATTGGAAGGAAGCAGGAATAGTCCCATTCACTGACAGCAAGCAGAGGTGGAGTCTCACCTTGTCATTCATCAGCGGGTGGTTCAGGGGGGTCCAGGTGCTCATTTTGGTTTGCAGCTTGGCCCCCTCCCCGTTCTTAGGTGGAGCAAACGCCATTTCTTTGATTTCTTCTAAATTCTGGGAAAGTGAAGAGAATGAGATGAGAGCAGGCGCTGCGCCCCTGCGTGACCACCCATATTTACCCTCTCTACTCGCCCGTGCACACTCACGTTTACACAAAGCTTCACTTATTTTAGTTTCGCTCGCAGAAAAATGGAATTTTCCCCGGTGACTGGGGATGTGACTGGGCGACATTTGTCACCGCTGACATGTTTATACAGATCCTGACACGGGGGGATTAGGGGTATAACACAAGGTCACAGCACTCCTCCCTACAGGTGCATCTGATTGTAAGAAAGCTGGGTGGCGGGTGCTATGGCGGTCACTACATCTCCCATATCCCATCACCACCCAGTGATACAGCATCATACACCCTGTATCTAAACAGAACCCCCAAACCTCAGAAGTAATTATCATATGTTATAAACGTATGGCCTTATGCCCCGCCCTCTTATATACAACCCACAAGACCACACAGGGTTAACTATAAGCAAATATGATCAAGCTCCAAAATCAGTACTGACACACACAGACCCTTCACCCCTCAATCTATTCAGACCCAAATTCAGACCTCCCTCTATAGACATCAGTCCAGATCACTTCAGATACATAGATCCCAGACCAGAACCTTCCATCTATACAGACCCCAGACCAGACCCCTGTATATACAGACCCCAGACCAGACCCCTGTATATACAGACCAGACCTCACTATAAATACAGACCCTGGACTAGACTTCCATGTATATACAGACCCCAGACCAGACCTTTCTCTATATACAGACCTGAGCAAGGGGGGGGGAGCAGAGAGATGCCCTGCAGAGGGGGGGAGGAAGAGCAGAGAGATGCCCTGCAGGGGGGGGGGGAGCAGAGAGATGCCCTGCAGGGGGGGAAGAGCAGAGAGATGCTCTGCAGGTTGCACCCACCACTTCCGCCCCCTCTAGGCCGCGGCCCGCGCTCTCCTCTCCGGTGTCGGTGTCTTCGGTGTCACGCACCCCGCAGGGCTCCTCGTCCCCGCTCATCATTTCCGTATCTCACCCGCTTCCGGAATAAGCACTGACCCGGTCCGGGTGTCACAGTATCAGCTAACAACTTCCGGCCTAGGCTCCTCCTCTGAATCTGTAGAATCCTCGGGAGATGCAGAGATGCGCATGTGCGGGAGGGGGCCACGCCCTTGCGTCCTTAGGATTATAAGTGTCCAGAGAAGGGGCGGGGCAAACCCCCAAATTCCGGAGCTGCTGCAGAACTTCCCAGAGAAATTTTCTGGGGTGCATAACATATATTATAAGACATAAAATAGTCACACCATGGATGTTTTATATAAAGGGGCTGAGTGTGGTCAGTTGTGGTGTGAGGGGTATATATGATATATGTGGGGGCACAGTGTGGTCAGTTGTGGTGTGAGGGGTATATATGATATATGTGGGGGTACAGTGTGGTCAGTTGTGGTGTGAGGGGTATATATGATATATGTGAGGGCACAGTGTGGTCAGTTGTGGTGTGAGGGGTGTATATGATATACCTGCAGTCAGTGAGTAGTGTCCTGTGTGGTGTCGGTGAGCTGGGTCCTGGAGCGCAGTGTGGGATGTTAGTTATGTTCTTATCATTACATGATCCGGTGTAAATACTTTGTAGGTTTGCCTGGTAGCTTCAGTGGACACCATATAGCGGTGGATCAGGGATTGGCTGCTGTATATATCTGTGTAAGACTCAAGAACAATGTCTGTACAGCCTGTGGTAGTATTATTACCGTATATAGGGAGTAATGTTCTGAAGAGTTGTATACAGAGTAACGGTCTGCAGAGCCACACTGGGAGGGATGGTCTGCAAACTTGGCTGGCAGCTCTGTCTCGCTCATTGGTCCGGGGTCTCTACACAGCTGCCCCCCCCCCCCCCTCCCCTCACACTCCAGACTCTGCAGATGGAGGAGCTGGAGGAATTCTGCTGCGAGACCTCCAGCAACAATGATCTGAGACTCCAGTATGGGGGTCTGTGGTGGGAGCACTGCCCTCCTGCTGTGCTGTGAGTACCTGACCCATTATCACACTACATGTAACAATAGGTAACTATACCATTATATAATACAGGTTATAACTCAGGATCAGTACAGGATAAGTAATGTTATGTATGTACACAGTGACTGCACCAGCAGAATAGTGAGTGCAGCTCTGCAGGTATAATACAGGATGTAACTCAGGATCAGTACAGGATAAGTAATGTCATGTATGTACACAGTGACTGCACCAGCAGCAGAATAGTGAGTGCAGCTCTGGGGTATTATCCTGTACTGATCCTGAGTTACATCCTGTATTATACTCCAGAGCTGCACTCATTATTCTGCTGCTGGTGCAGTCACGGTGTACATACAAGACATTACCTATCCTGTAGTGATCCTGAGTTACATCCTGTATTATACTCCAGAGCTGCACTCACTATACTGCTGCTGGTGCAGTCACTGTGTACATACATGACATTACTTATCCTGTACTGATCCTGAGTTACATCCGGTATATACTCCAGCCCTGCATCACTATCTTGATGGTTGCTGTCACTGTGTACATACAGGACATTACTATCCTGTTTACGGATCCTGTCAGCTTACAACAACGCATACCTAACAGGATGTGTAACTCAGCATCAGTACCAGCGACTCGTAATGTCCATTGTATGTACAGCGAGTGACTACACCAGCAGAATGTCTGCTAGCTGTAAGGATCTGGGGACACCAGCCTAACCTACATCGAAGACTTCTAGAATTTTCCTAATGTGAAAGTGATGTCTCCTTATATAAGGAGCTGAGTCACTTGTTATGTCCCATAGACAAGACTCAGGCTTATATAAAGGGAAAAGCCGCCATTTTCACCTGTAACGCTGGAATCTGGGACAAACGGATAACATGGATTGTTAACAGGGACACATCACTCAGCAGGAGGCCTGAGAACATTTCATCCATGTCTGACAATAACTTTTAGTTTAGCCTTTTAAAAAGCTTGGACATCTTTATAAATCCATTTCTTATTGTTTGTCTTTGGTTTTTCAATAGGTTCATTTTCTTTTCTCCAGTTACATCTAAAGCAGCAACAGGTATAATACAGGATGTAACTCAGGATCAGTACAGGATAAGTAATGTCATGTATGTACACAGTGACTGCACCAGCAGCAGAATAGTGAGTGCAGCTCTGGAGTATAATACAGGATGTAACTCAGGATCAGTACAGGATAAGTAATGTCATGTATGTACACAGTGACTGCACCAGCAGAATAGTGAGTGCAGCTCTGGGGTATAATACAGGATGTAACTCAGGATCAGTACAGGATAAGTAATGTCATGTATGTACACAGTGACTGCACCAGCAGCAGAATAGTGAGTGCAGCTCTGGGGTATGTCCTGGTGGTGGGTGGAGGTTGCAGATACATGAAGCCTTTGGAATGTGTTTCCGGTGTTCTATGATTCTGGATAATACGGATACTTTCCGGGTGTATTGGCATGTGCTGTATTATATGTATCTCTGCGCCTCCTGTGCCCTCGGTGAGAAGTCTCTGGCGCCGGTCTCTTTCGGGCTGCAGGTAACGAGTCCATTCACATGGCGGGCGCTCGTTATTACTGGGCAAATCAATCATCTGGCTGTTAATGTCTTAATCTCTTCCACTAAACAGTTTGTTTTGCAGCATTTTGCTGCCAGCGGTGAATTATCCGCCTCCTGGATGAAAGCCTCGCCGCCCCCCATCATGTCTCTCCTGCCGCTATTAATTAGCCGGATAAACATTTGTATTGTATACGGACGGGCGGATGATAAAGACACAGACACCTCTGTTTATGCTCCTGCTGATTACTTTGTAAAGTTCGTTAACTGCTAATTAGAAGCAAAGTAACCGCCATTTAAAGGGGAAGCGAGCGCGCCATTGTCACAGTGACCTACTTATACCTGTATGGTCGTACAATGGCAGCACCCGGCATCGCCGGAGGAGATTTTATTATATTATCAGGATTCCGGAGCCTTAAAGGGAAATGTCCAAACTCTGACATTACCCCATAAGTAACACCTTATTGTGTAGAGCACTTGATTAAGTTTCCAGGCATCACTTCTCTCTTTTTAGTTCAGTAATTTTTGAAAAAAAATCCTTTAAAAAAAATATATATTTTATGCAAATGAGTTACCCTGTGCTTTGGGGGCGGGGTCACATCCACTTCCATAGCAATTTACTTGTTTCTCAGATGTGATGCCTATGATTGTGTAGAGCGGCAGTGGATCAGCCTTATAACACGCCCTACAAAACACTGATACAGATAATTATAGTGTAATTTTACTTTTTTCGCAGTATTTTGCCTTTTAAATGTACATGAAATGTGTAACATTTTGGCAAATCCTTTGCTTTAGTTATTCTTTACCGATTTTGAGTTATTGGATGTTGTTTTTATGGATGGATTTGATAGCCCTTTAGCCCCGCCCTTCTGTAAGACATGTGACCTGACAGTTAGCGGTTGTGTAACTGTCGTTTGAGCTCCCACAATGCACTGCAGGAAGACTGCAGAATTCCTTCAGAATTGTGACCTAGGGTTTTGTGTCCCCCGCCTATTGCATTCGGAGCAGTAAATATTGGGCCCTGTTATTTCTTAAAGCTTGGACTTTTCCAAGTGCAGCAATTGGAACGTACATCCAAGAAGTTCCCCAGCTTTCTGCAAATCCTGAGTGGTATGAACTCTGCTGGTCACCCGAGCTGCAGCTCTGGAGGGGTTAATGGGGCGACGCTCTGCAGACACAACACGTCTCAGCAGTCTCTTATCTGACATATTGCTGCACTTTGTCACAACCTGCGCTGTTTGCTTTCTGCATGAAGGGGCCAGCGGGATGGCGCTGCTTCTGGATCCACCTCAAGGTGCCATCTGCTGCGCATGCAGGGGGGCACGGGGCGTCCCAATTTAAAGGCGTCGCACTTTCAGAGGTTATAGTAATCAATTTACCTAGGGTGTTTAGGGTGTTGATCCTCTGCATTGTGGATTATACTCCAGTTACATCCAGAGCTGCATTCTGAATGTATTTTCTAGGATTGTCGCTTTGCCAAGACCATGGTGGCATGTCCCCACACTGCTGTGCTCTGTGCTCTGTGCTCTGTGCAACCAGTGTTAGGCTGCACTTGCACGAACATATGTCCACCTCTCCACCTCTCCACAGAGATGCACAGTGCACGTCGCCGTATTAAGGGGTAAGATAGGACATGTTCTATCTATTCCCTGTGTATGGAGCGGTACGGTGGCGCATGTGTGTTGTACCGCTCCGTGCGCCCATTTCCAGCCCATGGAGGGGGAGGGGGGGTATAGCTTGCAGCCATATATACATCCCGCAACAGTCATGTGAATGCAGCCTTAGGGATTGTTCCTGGAGAGTTGTGTAATCAGACCTTTGTGTGTCTAGTAGCAGCAGGACTGTGAAATCTGATTTTCTATTCCAGGATTGTACTGATGGGAGCGGGTCCTCACACTGCTGTGCTGAACTGCTCTAGAGCCGCTACCTCTAAAATATGTTACCATAAGCCTGTTTCATGCACGGTCAAGGAATTTTAGAGCAGTTCAATGCTCAAAGCACAGCAGTGTTAGGGCGCACCCCAAGATGTACATGAAGAAACTGTAATCCTGGAGTATAAAATTTAGATTTCACAGTCCTGCTGCTACATACTCTATGATTACACATCTCTTCAGGGACAATACCCAACCCTGGCAGCACAGCGGTGTGAGAATCTGCCCCTAGTACAATCCTAGAATATAAATCCATATTTTATAGTTCTGCTGCTACTAACAAGGACAATACCTTATACTGGCTGCAGAGAGATAAGAGCACAGCAGTGTGAGGACACTCCCACTGGAATATAACTCTATCTGATAACTCATCTCTCCTGGGACAATACATAACGCTGGCTGCAGAGAGCACAGAGCACAGCAGTGTGAGGTCTGATTACAC
>WNYA01000826.1:3106-52784 GCA_019512145.1 Engystomops pustulosus
AAAAAGTTCTTGCGGGATTACAATGAGAAAATAACAGTTTCCGCTTACATAAAAAGTCAACTTAAGAACAAAACTACAGACCCTATCTTGTATGTAACCAGGGACTGCCTGTATAAGTGAGTCGTAGTCCGAATTTGTAGCACATCATGGGACGATGTATTATGGGAACCAAGGTCCCTGGATGTTACGAGAGACGTGATTGAGACCCCAATCATTACAGAATAGGTTGTGTAAAGTGTTTTTTTTAAATATTTTATGTAGATAAACCCCATTCAGTCTGGATTGGTAAGCACGGCGGGGCGGCTCATAGACTTTATGTGCCGGGGAATTACACGTGACGTAATGTTTTACCTTCTCTGCTTATAACAAGGTGATACCACGACGGGAGGAGAAATATTGGGCCATCTAATTTCTTACAACCCGGAGCTTTACTTTCTCTAATTTATATTCTTGTTCCTGGATTTTATATCACGACGATAAAGGATATATGGCCGCCGTATATCACTCTTCATTCCTTCATGAACCAGTTATTTTAATCCTCATCCCCGAGTGCCATAAAATTAGAAATACCTCGCACTTTAAAGTCTTTACACTCTCTTTGCCGACGGATCAAACTGTTTAATCCTCGGTTCTGACTACATAACATGTATCTGATTCCCCCTCCTGCAGCTATTATTGTCATCTATAAGAATGCGCCTTGATTCTGACCCGTAATGAGGACTCCGCAAGTTTCCATCAAGGAAATATTCACTGTCTCCTGCAGGGCTGTGTGTGCCCAGAGTCATGAAGACTGATTACTGGAACCAGAATACTGCCGCCTATGTGACCCCCCCGGGGGATAATCCACACAGGTGCCAGAAGGAGAGAAAGGAGGCAAAAGCTCAAACATTTTTGAGCAGAGATGTCACCGGAAGCAGTGTAATAGGAGTTACAGTGGGTACGGAAAGAATTCAGACCCCTTTAAAGGGAACCTACCACTATGATTCTACCTATAAAGGTAGATCGGGTGGTAGGTGGATTATTGGGTCGCGAGGATAGCCCTTTTTTGGGCTAATCCTCACGTCCCGGCTATCTTTAAGAAAACTTTAATCGGCGGATATGTAATTTTTTAAAGCGGCTACTGGGGCGTGGAGTAGCCGGTCATGAGGCTACACGTCGCGGCTACTCCACGCCCCAGTAGCCTCTTTTCTCCTTCTGCCATTGCATCTTTGCATGCGCAGTAGCTCCGGCCTCGGAGCTATGGCCTCGCACCTGCAAGCCTGTGCTCTGCGCATGCGCAGAACGCCGGGTATTCGGACCAGGGCGCGCAGCTACGAGGAGCTGTGCGCCGAAGATGCAATGGTAGGAGGAAAAAAGAAGGTACTGGGGCCCGGAGTAGCCGCGATGTGTAGCCTCATGTCCGGCTACTCCATGCCCCGGTACTCTTTGTTTCATTGCAGCAATTGGTTGGATTCATTTTTTTTCCTTGCTCATTAATGTACACTCTGCCCCTATCTTGACAAAAAAAAAATGAAATTTAGATACTTTTGGTAATTTTATAAGCTAGATCTGAAATATCACATGGTCATAAGTTTTCAAACCCTTTGCTGTGACACATATGTAACGCAATTCTGTCCATTTCCTTCTGATCATCCTTGAGATGGTTCTACTCCTTGATTGAAGTCCAGCTGTGTTTAATTAAACTAATAGGACTTGATTAGGAAAGACAAAAAAACTATATTTATATAAGACCTCAAAACTCACAGCGCATGTCAGAGCACATGAGAATCGTGAGGTCTAAGGAACTGCCCAAGGAGCTTCATGCTATGGGACAGGGACAGGACTACTAGTTGCAATTGAAGGAAAGATGAATGTGGCAAACTGCAGAGATATCCTGGATGAAAACCTCTTACAGACTAGGCAGAACCATCCAACAAGACAATGGCCCTAAGCACACACCTAAAATAACATTACAGCCCCTAACTAGCCCGGACCTAAACCCAATGGAGCATCTCTGAAGAAATTTGAAAATGGCGTCCACCAGCGTTCACCATTCAACTTGAGGGAACTGGAGAGGATCTGCAAGGGAGAGGCAGAGAATCCCCAAATCCAAGTGTGAGAAACTTGTTAAATCTTCCCAAGAAGACTCCTGGCTGCACCAACTCCAACGCTGCTTCTACTTAACACTAAACAAAGGGACTAAATACTTATCACCAGGGGCTGTAGTTACTGTCTTGCACATAATGGGCAGTATTATAGTAGTTATATTCTTGTATATAGGGGGCAGTATTATAGTAGTTATATTCTTGTACATAGGGGGCAGTATTATAGTAGTTATATTATTGTACATAGGGGGCAGTGTTATAGTAGTTATATTCTTGTACATAGGGGGCAGTATTATAGTAGTTATATTCCTGTACATAGGGGGCAGTATTATGTTTAGTATATTCTGTACATAGGGGCAGTATTTAGTAGTTTATTCTTGTACATCATGGGGCAGTATTATAGATTTTATATTCTGTACATAGGGGGCAGTATTATAGTAGTTATATTCCTTGTAATATGGGGCAGTATTATAGCAGTTATGTCCTGTACATAGGGGGCAGTATTATAGTAGTTATATTCTTGTACACAGGGGCAGTATTATAGTAGTTTATTCTTGTACTAGGGGGCAGTATTATATTTATATTCTTGTACATAGGGGCAGTAATTATAGTAGTTATATTCTTGTACATAGGGGACAGTATTATAGTAGTATATTCTTGTACATAGGGGGTATATTATAGTAGTTTATATTTCTTGTACAAGGGGAGATTATTATGTGTTATATCTTGTACATAGGGGGCAGTATTATCAGTTATATTCCTGTACATAGAGGCAGATTTTTATAGTAGTTATATTCTTTGTCATAGTGGGCGCGTATTATAGTATTATATTCTGTACATGGGGGCAGTATTATAGTAGTATATATCTTGTACTGGGAGCAGTATTAGTAGTTATATTCTTGTACATATGGGGGCAGCTTATAGTAGTATTTATTCCTGTACATAGGGCAGTATTATAGTAGTTATATTCTTGTACCATAGGGGGCAGTAATTATAGTAGTTATATTCTGTACATAAGGGTCGTTTATAGTAGTTATATTCTGTACATACAGGGGGCAGTATTATAGTAGTATATTCCTGTACATAGGGCAATATTATAGTAGTTATATTCTTGTACATAGTATATTTCTGTCATGGCGTATTATAGTATGTTATATTCTCGTACATACTTTTTCATTCTTCTAGGTTCCTATTCTTTGCACATATGGTGCAGTATTATATTAGTTATATCTTTCTTGTAAAGAATATAAACTACTATAATACTGCCCCTAGGTACAAGAATTGATACTAGATTACTGTCCCCTATGGACAAGAATATAACTACTATAATACTGCCCTATGTACAAGGAATATAACTACCATAATACTGCCCCCTATGTACAAGAATAAGAACTACTATAATACTGCCCCATATGTAACAAGAATCTAATCACTATAATACTGCCCATCTTATGTCAAGAAGATACTACTATAATACTGACCCCCTATGTAACAAGAACGAATCTAACTACCATAGTAATGCCCACTAGTACAAGAATATAACTACTATAATACTGCCCCCTATGTACAAGATATAACTACTATTAATTGAAACCTTCCCCCTATGTACAAGAATATGAATACATAAGACTGCCACTTAGGTACAGGAATAAACTACTATAATACTGCCCCCTAGTACTAAAATTCTAACTACTATAATACTTGGCCCCCTAATGTACAAGAATATTAACTACTATCATATGCCCCTCTGTACAGGGAATATAACTACTATAATACGGCCCACCTATGTACAAGAATATAACTTCTACTAAATACTGCCCCCTATGTACAAGAATTAACTACTATAAATACTGCACATGTACAAGAATATAACTATATAAAATGCCTCCTATGTACAAGAAGATAACTACTCTAATACTGCCCCCTATGTACAGCCAAAATAATAATATTAATACTGCCCTATGTACAAGATATATTAACTACTATAATACTGCCCCCTTATGTCAAGAATATAACTACTATAATACTGCCATATGTACAAGAATATAACTACTTAATACTGCCCCCTATGTACAAGAATATAATACTATAATTAATGACAATATGTAAAAGAATATAAATACTAGTAGAAGGCCACATAGGTAAAAGAAGATAACTATATATACTACATTGCACCATGTACACAAAAGAACATAAATATTATAATACTGCAACTATGTAAAAGAATATAACGGCTATTAATACTGCCCCCTTATTGGTGACAAGATATAACTACTATTACGCCTCCTATGTACAAGAATATAATTACTATAATAATGCACCAATGTACAGGAATATACTAGTCAATAATGCCCCCAATGTACCGGAATCTAACTAGTATAATACTGCATCCTATGTACAGAACAGATAACTACATAATACTGCCCCCTATGACAAGAATATAATGACTATAATACTGCCCCCTATGACAAGAATGAACTACTAAATACTGCCTATGATACAGAATATAACTCTATAATACGGCCCAATGACAGGAACATAACTAGTATAATACTGCCCAGATGTACCAGGAATATAACATTAGTATAATACTGGCTCCTATGTACAGAAATCTAACTACTATAATACGACCCATATGTACCGGAATATAACTACTATAATAGCCTCCTCTGTACAAGAATATAACTACTATCTACTGCCCTATGTACAAGCATATACAAAAATTAAGACTGCCCCCTATGTACTGAATTGTAACCACTATAATAATGCACGCACTGTACAAGAATATTAACTAATAATAATGCCCCCCTATGTTACAGGAATTATAACTACTATAATACTGTCCCCATGTACAGGAATATAAACTCTATAATACTGTCCCCTATGTACAGAATATAACTACTATACATTGACCCTATGTACAAGATATAACTAATATAATATGGCCCCTATGTACAAGCATAACTACTAGAATACTGCCCCCTAATGTACAGGAATATAACTGTATAATTTATGCCCCCTATGTACAGGAATATAACAGTATAATACTGCCTCAATGTACAAGAATTATAACTACTATAATACTGCCCATAGGTACAAAGAAATAACTACTTAATACTGCCCCCTATGTACAGAATATAGCTACATAATATGAACCCTTTGTACAGAAATATAATACTATAATTATGCCCTATGTACCAGAATATAATACTATAATACTGCCACTAGTACAAGAATATAAACGCTATAATACTGGTCTATGTACACGAATATTAACTACTATAATACTGCCCTATGTAAAGAATATAAACTACATCATACTGCCACCTATGATAAGATATTAACTACTATAATACTGAACCTATGTACAAGAATATAACTACTATAATACGGCCCCCTCATGTACAAGAAATAACTACTATAATACTTACCTATGTACAGAGTATAACTACTATAATACTGCTCCCTATGTACAGGAGAGAAACTCATAATAAGGCGGTCCCCGACTTTAAGAACACATGACTTACATACGACCCCTAGTTAAAAACGGACCTCTGGATTTTGGAATTTACCCCTGTAATTTAGTCCTAGGCTACCCATAAACAGCGTAACAGTTATCACTGTGTCTGTATGAAGCTTTAGTGTAAATATGGTTCTTATGACAATCCCACATTTTAAAATCCAATTGTCACAGGACCAAAAAAATGTTGATGGGCTTACAATGATAAAAGTACGGTTCCGAGTTACATCAAACTCAAATTAAGACAAAAAACAGTAAACCTATATTGTATGTAACCCGGGGACTGCCTGTACTGCCCCCGATGTACAAGAATATAACTACTATAATACTACCCCCTAGGTTCAGGAATATAACTACTATAATACTGACCCTATGTACAGGAAAAAACTACTATAATACTGCTCCCTATGTTCAAGAATATTAACTACTATAATACTGCCCCCTATGTACAAGTAATCAACTGTATAAATACTGACCCCCTATGTACAGAATAACTACTATAATAGGCCCTATGTACAAGAATGTAACTACTAAATACTGCCTCCTATGTAACAAGAATATAATTACTATAATACTGCCCCATCTCTGTACAGGAATATTAAATAGGATAATACTGCCCCCGATGTACAGGAATATAACATTAGATAATACTGCCTCCTATGTACAGAAATTAAACTACTATAATAATGCCCCCTATGTGACAGCGAATTAAACTACTATAAACTGCCTCCTATGTACAAGAATATAACTACTAGAATACTGCCACCTATGTACAAGAATATAACAACTCTAATATGCCCCCTATGGACATGAGTACTACTATAATACTGCCTCCTATGTACCCCCCAGAATATAACTACTATAATACTGCCCCCTATGTACAGGCAATTATAAATACTATAATACTTCCCCTATGTACAGGATATAAAACTACTATATACGCCCTATGTACACGAAATACTACTATTACATTGCCCCTATGTAAAGAAATAACTACTATAATACTGCCCTAGGTACAAGAATATAACTACTATAATACTCCACCTATGTACGGAATATAAACTAGTATAAACTGCCCCCTAGGCCAGGAATATAACGTAGTATAATACTGGCCTCCAATGTACAGAATATAACTACTATAATTACTGCCCACCTATGTACAAGAAAAACTACTATAATATGCCCCCTATGTTACAAGAATATAGCTACTATAATAACTGCCCCCTTTGATACAGAAATAATAATACTATAATACTGCCCCGATTCGTACAAGAATATAACTTACTATTAATACTGCCCTATGTACAAGAATATAACTGCTAAATACTGGTTTCCTATGTACAAGAATATAACTACTATAATACTGCCCCCTTGTACAGGGAATATAACTACTATTAATACTTGCCCCTAGGTACAAGGAATATAACATACTAGTAATACTGACCCCTAGTACAAGAATATAACTACTATAATATGCCCCTATGCTACAAGAATATAAATACTATAATAAATTACCCCTATGTACAAGAGGATAACATATAATACTGCTTCCCTAGTCACAGGATAAACTACTATAATACAGGCGGTCCCTACTTAAGACACACGACTTACCTACGACCCTAGTTAAACAACGGGACCTCTGGATTTTGTAATTTAAACTACTTTAGTCCTAGGCTACATAAAACGCTTGTAACAGTATCCACTGGTGTATGTGAATGACGCTTGATTGTTAATCTGGTTCTTCTGACAATCCAACATTTTTAAAACCAATTGTCACAGCGACCAAAAAAATGTTGACTGGGCGTACAATGATAAAGTATCCGGTTCCGATTACATAAAACTCAACTTAAGAACAACCTAAAGAACCTATCCTTGTATGTAACCGGGGACTGCCCTTACTGCCCCCTATGTACAAGAATTATACTACTAAATATACCCCCTATGTACAAGAATTATAAATAATATAATAATGCCCCTATGTTACAGGAAATTAACTACTATTAATTTACTGATCCCTATGTACAAGACTATAACGACTTAATACTGACCCTATGGAAAGGAAATATAACTACTATAATACTGCCCCCCCTAGGTAAAGAATATAACTACTATAATACTGCCCCCTATATACAAGATATAACTACTATAATTACTGCCCCATAGTAAAAGGACTAAATACTATAATACTGCCCCAGGTACAAGACTATAACTACTATAATATGCACCCTATGTACAGGAATATAACGACTATAATAACTGCCCCCTCTGTACAAGAATATAACTACTATAATACTGTCCTATGTACAAGAATAGAAATACTATAATTACTGCCCCCTATGTAAAGAATATAATACTATAATCTGCCCCCCTATATACGGAATATAACTACTATAATAATGACCCCTATATACAACGAATTAACTACTATAATAATGCCCCCCTATTACAAGACTATAAACTACTATAATATGGCCCGATGTACAAGACTATAACTACTATAATACTGCCCCTATGTACAGAATATAAACTACTATAATACTGCCCTCATGTACAGGACTATAACTCTATAATACTGCACCCTAGTACAAGAATATAATACTATATACTGCCCCTATGTACACGATATAACTAATATCATACTGTCCCCTATGTACAGGAATATAACACTATAATACTGCCCACTATGTACAGGAATATAACTACTATATACTGCCACATGTACAGAATATAACTATATAATACTGCCCCATATGTACAAGAATATAACTACTATAATACTGTCCCCTATGTACAGGATATAAACTATATAATACTGACCTATGAATACAAGAATATAAACTAGTATAATAATGCCCCCTATGTACAAAGAATAAGAGATACGTTCATCGTGGTCTTGACAAGATGCCAGATTAAAAGTCGTTTTAATAAAGACTGAATGGGGAACAGAAGACGTCATCCGTGAGAAACGGTCATCAGGTTTAATGCTGAAAAACCGGATGACAGATTCCTTAAGGACAAGGAGGTTAAAAGCTTTTCTTGAAAATGCAACTCATTTTGGGGAATGTCAAGTTACAGGTGGTTCCCTACTTAGACACTCGACTACATATGACCCCTGTAAAAACGGGACCTCTGGAGTGGTAATTATTGTACTTTGGCCCAGGCTACAATCATCAGCTGTAAACAGTTCACAGTGTTGTAATGGAAACCTTTTTTTTAGTGTTAATCTGATTTATGACAACCCAAAATTTTTAAAAATCCAATGGTCACAGAGACAAAAAAGTTCTGGCTGGGATTAACAATGATAAAATATACAGTTCCGACTCATACAATTCAACTTAAGAAAAAACTACAGACCCTATCTTGTATGTAACCGGGGAGCGGTATAAGTGAGTGTAGTCGAATTTGTAGCACATCATGGGACGATGTATTATGGGAACCAGGTCCTGGATGTTAACGAGACGTGATTGAGCCCAATCATTACAGAAGGTCGTGTAAGTGTTTTTTTTAAATTTATGTAGATAAACCCCATAGTTGGATGGTAAGCACGGCGGGGGGCTTCATAGACTTTATGTGCCGGGGAATTACACGTGACGTAATGTTTTACCTTCTCTGCTTATACAAGGTGATACCACGCGGGAGGAGAAAATATTGGGCCATCTAATTTCTTACAACCCGGAGCTTTACTTTCTCTAATTATATTCTTGTTCCTGGATTTTTATCACGACGATAAGGATATATGGCCGCCGTATATCACTCTATTCCTTCATGAACCAGTTATTTTAATCCTCCTCCGCGTGCCATAAAATTAAAAATAACTCGCACTTTAAAGTCTTTACACTTCTTTGCCGAAGGATTCAAACTGTTTAAATCCTCGGTTCTGACTACATAACATGTATCTGATTCCCCCTCCTGCAGCAGTATTGTCATCTATAAGAAGCGCCTTGATCTGACCCGTAATGAGGACTCCGCAAGTTTCCATCAAGGAAATATTCACTGTCTCCTGCAGGGCTGTGTGTGCCAAGAGTCATGAAGACTGATACGGGAACCAGAATATGCCGCTAGTGTGACCCCCCCGGGGGATAATCCACACAGGTGCCAGAAGGAGAGAAGGAGGCAAAAGTCAAACATTTTTGAGCAAGATGTCACGGAAGCAGTGTAAGGAGGTCTACGTGGGTACGGAAAGAATTCAGAACCTTTAAAGGGAACCTACCACTATGATTCACCTATAAAGGTAGATCGGGTGGTAGGTGGATTATTGGGTCGCGAGATAGCCCTTTTTTGGGCTAATCCTCACGTCCCGCTATCTTTAAGAAAACTTTAACGGCGGATATGTAATTTTTTAAAGCGGCTACTGGGGCGTGGAGTAGCGTCATGAGGCTACACGTCGCGGCTACTCCACGCCCGTAGGCCTCTTCTTCTCCTTCTGCATTGCATCTTTGCAGCGCAGTAGCTCGGCCTCGGAGCTATGGCCTCGCACCTGCAGCCTGTGCTCTCGGCCATGCGCAGAACGCCGGGTATTCGGACGAGGGGCGCAGATACGAGGAGCTGTGCGCCGAAGATCAATGGTAGGAGGAAAAAGAAGGTACTGGGGCCCGGGTAGCCGCGAGTGTGTAGCCTCATGTCCGGCTACTCCATGCCCCGGTACTCTTTGTTATTGCAGCAATGGGTGGATTCATTTTTTTCCTTGCTCATTAATGTACACTCTGCCCCATCTTGAAAAAAAAAATGAATTAGATACTTTTGGTAATTTTATAAGACTAGATCTGAAATACACATGGTCATAAGTTTTCAAACCCTTTGCTGGGTGACACAATATGTAACGCAATTCTGCCATTTCCTCTGATCATCCTGAGATGGTTTCTATACTGATTAGTCCAGCTGTGTTTAATTAAACTAATAGGACTTGATTAGAAGACAAAAAAACATATTTATATAAGGCCTCAAAACTCACAGCGCATGTCAGGCACATGAAATCGTGAGGTCTAAGGAACTGCCCAAGGAGCTTCATGCTATGGGACAGGGACAGGGACTCTAGTTGCAATTGAAGAAAGGAATGAATGGCAAACTGCAGAGATATCCGGATGAAAACCTCTTACAGACTAGGCAGACACCATCCAACAAGACAATGGCCCTAAGGCACCAACCTAAAATAAACATACAGCCCTAAATAGCCCGGACCAAACCCAATGGAGCATCTCTGAGAAATTGAAAATGGCGTCCACCAGCGTTCACCATTCAACTTGAGGGAACTGGGAGGATCTGCAAGGAAGAGGCAGAGAATCCCCAAATCCAAGTGTGAGAAATTGTTAATACTTCCAAGAAACTCCTGGCTGCACCAACTCCAACGCTGTTCTACTTAACACTAAAAAAGGGACTAAATACTATCACCAGGGGCTGTAGTTACTGCTTGCACAATGGGCAGTATATAGTAGTATATATTCTTGTATATAGGGGGCAGTATTATAGTAGGTATATCTTGTATAGGGGGCAGTATTATAGTAGTTATATTATTGTACCATAGGGGGCAGTGTATAGTAGGTTAATTCTTGTAATAGGGGCAGTATTATAGTGTTATCTTACTGCATAGGGGGCAGTGGAGTATTATAGTAGTTATATTCCTGTTAATAGGGGCAGTATTATAGTAGTTATATTCTGTTACAGGGGGCAGTATTTACATTATATTCTGCCATAGGGGCAGTTTTAGTAGTTTATCTTGTATCGGGGGCGTATTATAGCATTATATTCCTGTACATAGGGGGCAGTATTATAGTAGTTATATTCTTGTACACAGGGGCAGTATTATAGTAGTTCTATTTTGTACATAGGGGGCAGTATTATAGTGTATATTCTGTACATAGGGGCAGTATTATAGTAGTATTATCTTTGAAATAGGGGACAGTATTATAGTAGTTATTCTGTACTAGGGGGTAGTATTATAGTAGTTTATTCTTGTACAAAGGGGACAGTATTATAGTAGTTATATTCTGTACATAGGGGGCATATATAGCAGTTATATATTGTACATAAGGCAGTATTATAGTAGTTATATTCTTGTACAGAGGGGGCAGGTATTATAGTAGTTTATATTCTTGTACATGGGGGCAGTATTATAGTAGTTATATTCTTGACATAGGGAGCAGTATTATAGTAGTTATATTCTTGTACATATGGGGACAGCATTTAGTAGTTTTTATTCCTGTACTAGGGGGCAGTATTATAGTAGGTATATTCTTTGTACATAGGGCAGTATTATAGTAGTTATATTCCTGTACATAAGGGCAGTATATAGTAGATTATATTCTTGTACATAGGGGGCAGTATTATAGTAGATATATTCCTGTACATACGGGGCAGTATTATAGTAGTTATATTCTGTACATAGGGGGCCTATGATTATAGTATTATATTCTTGTCATAGGGCGTATTAGTGTTCTTATTCTTTGCACATAATGGGCAGAGTTATAGTAGTTATATTCGTGTACATAGGGGGCAGTATTATAGAGTTATATTCTGTACATAGGGGGCGTATTATAGTAGTAGATTATTGTAATGGGGGCATTGTTATTATTAGTTTTATTCTGACTAGGGGGCAGATTAGTTATTATAGTAGTTATATTGTACATAGGGGGCAGTATATATATAGTAGTTTATTCCTGTACATAGGGAGAGTATTATAGTAGTTAATTCTGTACATAGGGGCAGTATTATAGCAGTTATATTCCTGTAAACCGTAGGCGTTGTATTATAGTAGTGATATTCTTGTACATAGGGGGCAGTATATAGCAGTTAGATTCCTGAATAGGGGGAGTATATAGTAGTTATATTCTTGTACCACGGGGGCAGATTATAGAGTTTATTCTTGGTACATAGGGGGCAGTAACAGTAGTATATTCTTGTACATAGGGGGCAGGATTATAGTAGTTATATTCTAGTAAATAGGGGACATATTAGTAAGTTTATTTCTTGTACATAGGGGGCAGTATATAGTAGTTATTATTTGTACAAGGGGACAGTATTATAGTAGTTATATTCTTGTACATAGGGGGCAGTATTATACAGGTATTCCTGTACATAGAGGGCAGTATTATAGTAGTTATATTCTGTACATAGGGGGCAGTATTATACTTGTTAATATTCTGTACATAGGGGGCAGTATTATAGTAGTTATAATCTGTGACATAGGAGCAGTATTATATAGTAGGTATATTCTTATACATAGGGCAGTATTAGTTATAGTATATATTCCTGTACCAACGGGGCAGTATTATAGTAGTTATATTTTGTACATAGGGGTCAGTATTATAGTAGTTATATCTTGTACATAGGGGATTATTATAGTAGTTATATTCTTGTACATAGGGGGCAGTATTATAGTAGTTATATTCTGTACAGAGGGGGCAGGTATTATGGTAGTTATATTCCTGTACATAGGGAGCAGTATTATAGTAGTATATTCCGTACATAGGGGGCAGTATTGCATATATATTAGTTATTATTTGTGAATAGGGGGCAGTATTATAGTAGTTATACCTGTACATAGGGGGCAGATTATAGTAGTATTTGCTGTACATAGGGGGCGTATTATAGTAGTATATTCTTGCTAAAGGGGGCAGTATTATAGTAGTTTATATCTATTACATAGGTGGCCGTATATCGGAGTTATATTCTGTACATAGGGGCAGTATTTAGTAGTTTATTTTGTACATAGGTGGCAGTATTATAGTAGGTTTTTTTTTACTATTCTTGTACATAGGGGGCAGTATTATAATAGTGTATATTCTTGTACATAGGGGGCAGTTTATGGTAGTTGTAATTCCTGTACATAGGGAGCAATATAGAGTTATATTATGATAGCAGTATATCCTGTATACTTGTCATAGGGGGCAGTATTATAGTAGTTAGGAGTTCGTAATAGGGGGCAGTATATATAGTTAATTCTTGTACATAGGGAGCAGTATTATAGAGTTATATTCTTGTACATAGGGGTGGCAGTTATTTAGTAGTTATATCTTATAATGGTGGCAGTATTATAGTAGTTATATTCTGTACATAGGGGGCAGTATTATAGTAGATATTCGTGTACATAGGGGCAGTATTATGGTATTATATTCTTGTATATAGGGGGCAGTATATAGTAGTTATATTCCGTACATAGGAGCAGTTATAGTAGTTAATTCCTGTACCTAGGGGGCAGTATTATATGGTTATATTCCGTACATAGGGGCAGTATATAGTAGTTTATTTGTACATAGTGGGCAGTATATAGTAGTTATATGTACATAGGGGGCAGTATTATAGTAGTTATATTCCTGTACATAGGGGGAGTTTCAGTATATAGTATGTATATTCTGTACATGGGGGCAGTATTATAGTAGGTTATCTTTCTTGTACATGGGGCAGTAATAGTATATATTCTGTACATAGGGGGCAGTATTATAGTAGTTATATTCCTGTACATGGGGGGCAGTATTATAGTAGTTATATTCAGTGTACATAGGAGGCAGTATTATAGTAGTTATATTCTTGTACATAGGGGGGCAGATTATAGTAGTATATTCTGTACATAGGGGCACCCCGCTTTATGAGTGTTTATTCCTGTACATAGGGGGCATTATAGTAGTTATATTCTTGTACATAGGGGGCAGTATTATAGTAGTTAGATTCTTGTACATGGGGCAGTATATAGTAGTTATATTCTTCTACATAGGGGGCAATACTATAGTACATTATTTGAGCGTTTATCAACAGCCACATTTCCAATTAAAACCCTATAATTTAGAAAATTTTAACCGCCGATTTTCGAAAACATACTTTTTTTGATGGAATTTTACGCGTAAACAATAAAACTTTTTTGCCATTGCTCAAACTTTAAAATAGTGGCAGGTCTCGCCCCGCAAGCAGGCAATAATCCTCGCCTAGCACAAGGACATATGATATCGGATTCTTTCACTGATAGGCAGTACATACATTTTATACTAGTATTTCCAGGTTCTACTCCCGCTCTCCGACAGCAAGGTGATCTGGTATGATACAGAGCGGAGCGGCCAATGTGCTGAGACGCCGTGGAAAAAAGAAGCAAAAGATGGATAAAAAATAAAACATACAAATCTAGGAAACGGCGACTGTGAGAAGTCGACCATCCGTCGTAATAAAGGACAAACGATTATCTGCCGGCCGCTGTCGAAGCCGGGGGTGGTACCTAATAAGTGCGTTGACATTGAGTACGTGGGTGGACTGTCATGCGTCAAAACAAAATATAAAGGCATGAAGAATCTGTGCCGGTACAAGAAGTAAATATAATGAAGCAGATGTTTAGCTTGCTGTTCTGCACAAAGTCAAATAATCGATATGTTTTTTCCCCTCGTTTAAACTTAAATCTATACAAACTCTTTTGTAAACATTGCAATTTAGTAATTTGATACTGACCACAGCTTCATCATACCTAGATTATCCTGAAGCTTAGTAAATATACCTCAGTGATGCAATGGGGTCTCCCTTGTGATGGCCAAAGTCCATATGCAGATGTGGTACCGGCCTATCTAAAAAAAACTCTGTGCTCCTTTCTTGGTTGGCAGTCAAGTATCACAAACCCTCCTGCTCTCATGTCACTTGTGAATTTAGTGATACACTGTTAGAGGATCATAAACCATGTTATGTTGGAATGAACAGTAGAGATCACCAGTAGAGTTTGTTAAGAGTGAAAAACTCCATATTGTATGAGACACTAGCGAACACGATTAATTAATCATCCATTGTGTCTTCCACAGCATCTATCTGCCTTGATTGCCATAGGAAGTGAATGTAAGTACTGATTGGAAGTGCCACCGGATGTGCTCATTTGCATAAAAACCATATTGGGGAGATGTTGTGAGGGTTCATCAGTTGTTGCCTCCAGGTAACGGCCACTTGTTCATACTTACCGTGTGGAGTAGGAAGAGTCGATAAGAAACGTCTTCCAATTTACTTGTATTATAGACTGGAATTAAGTCAGAATAAACAAAAAAATGGAGTTCACTATTGAAAACTGAATAAATTGTTTGTGTCTTTGTCCACCTAGTGCTTCTTGTTTGTGGTGCAAGTGAGTCGAATCATCTTTTTTAAACAATTTCTTACATATTTCTTTTTTTAAACTATGAGCATTCATTACAAAAGTTTATTTCATTGGTCACAACAGTCACGAAAAGGGAACTCTGTCACCAAATGTTCACTAATTACAACTAATGCACAGGACTCATAGACACTATGCAAAAGTCTATCACCCATAACATGACGTTTGTATGCCTGCCTGGCACCCTCAACCAGAGGGCCAGCAAGACAAGGGGTGTGCTGTTTGTGGTCATCCAACGTCACCTCTGACTACAGCCAAGTCTCCCTCATTCCCTCCTCTCTTGGCAGCGTAGAGATACAATCAGCCAAAAGGAGGAGGTAAATACGGGAGTGAAGAGGACATGGGTCGAGTCAAACAGCGAATTTGCATTAAAATACACACCCTTGTGACTGCTGTTGATGGTTAGACAGGGGGCCAAGTGGTGCATACAACCTTGCTTTCCTGGGATAGAACTATGGCATTTTTAGCTAAGGAACGGGGTGGCCAGTTTTAGGCATAGTGCAGGGGGACCTGTCTTTAGGTGTCAAAGTGTAATATGCTCCACATGGTTCTCACTTTATAGATGTGTTGTTTCATAATAGAAAAACATTCATCCCAACACGCAAGACACACCACAATCTGTAAAAATGTAGGACTACAAGTCCTCTAGTACACCATGACCAGTGGAGATTCCAGCGTTTGGTAGCCTTGTAGTGGAGTTCATTGTGGGTGCCCCATAGAAACCAGATAAAAGCATGGGCGTAACATCACATATTGCGCCTTCAAATACTTGGACACTCTGTTACACGCAGCCATTTGGGGTACATGGATGCTGATACCATTGTAACTAAAAAGGAAGATCGTCAGTTTATATCTTTACCCGCTATTGTGTGAGAGCCCGATAGGTCCAAGTGCCTAATAGTGAATGGAGAAAGATGATCCAGCACCCAGAAGGTTTGCGGTAAAATCTAGGGAATCTTCATGGTAGTCATCAGATAGGATGGGGGTAAGTGTTGGATCAATGGGATTCAATTTCAGTTACCCCAGTGATATGAGTGCTGCATCTTCAAGAGCCAAGATTGATGAGTATGGTGCCTCTGAAAAATGTGGCAAACTCAGCATTGGGACACCAGCTCTTTCCACAAGTAGGTAAATACGAAAAGTTGGAAGCGGAAGTAGCCTCACTGGAGACAGGCCCCAATTTATGGTGAAATTTGACCCAAAAGCCGAGGTGCAGGCCGCCTTTAAAATACACAAACACTTAATCACCCCAATAAAGATCTCAAAATGGATTTATATGCTGGGTTGATAAAGGGAATTAGGTTGCTTTGCCGAAGGCACAATAATTGGAGCTGATTTCAGACCAGGGTTTGCCATTTCACAGACGATGCCTTGACCAAAAGGTTCTAAATTATAAGACGGACATTTGTGCCGCCGCTATATTCATTACGCCACCGCCGATGGCCGAGGTGTCCGGAAATAAGTTAAAAGCAGAAAAACTGATGAGAAATGAAGAGCGGATGCTTCCTCCTAACATTGGGCCGCAGATGACCTCAACTATAGAGACTTATGAGTCAGAGGAGGACGGGGGGGGGGAGGGGGTGTATTTGGACAGCGGCAGTAAGAGACGGGCTTCAACTGATGGAGAGCTTAAATATACTGTTACATTTATAGACACAAGCGAGGCGGCAAGTGTCAGCAGTTTAGATAAAACTGGAGGCGATGCTTGTTATGCTGATGTGCGGACATTACAGCGAGGGAAGAAGACCTGAGTAGGAAATATCCATCTGACTTATCTGCTACCATCACCTCCTCCAAGCGTATCAACATCAAGAACTGCTCAGGCAGGAATAAAACCCAGTGCTGTCGTCTTACAGTAAACAAGTTAATGACTTCTTGGATCCACAACTTACTTATCCTGTATGATCCCGAGTTACATCCAATTACTATACTCAGAGCTGCACTCACTATTTGCTGCTGGTGCAGTCTGTGTAATACATGACATTACTTATCCTGTACTGATCCTGAGTTACTACCTGTATTATACCCCAGAGACTGCACTCACTATTCTGCTGTGGTGTAGTCATGTGTACATACATGACATTACTTATCCTGGTACTGATCCTGAGTTACATCCTGTATTATACTCCAGAGCTGCACTCACTATCTGTGCGGTGCAGTCACTGTACATACATGACATTATATTATCCTGTAGTGATCCTGAGTTAGATCCTGTATTATACTCAGAGCTGCACTCACTATCTTGCGGGGGCAGTCACTGTACATACATGAACATACTTATCCTGTACTGAATCCTGAGTTACATCCGGTATTATACCCCAGAGCGCATCACTATTCTGCTGCTGGTGCAGTCACGTGTACATACAGACATTATTCCTGTACTGATCCTGAGGTTACATCCTGTACTATACATCCAGAGTGCACACACTATTCTGCTGCTGGTGCAGTCAGTGTACATACAAGACATTACTTCCTGTAAGGATCCTGAGTTACATCCTGTATTATACCCCAGAGCTGCACTCAATATTCTGTGCTGGTGCAGTCATGTTACAGACATGACTATTACTTATCCTGTACTGATCCTGAGTTACATCCTATATTATACTCCAGAGCTGCACTCACTATTCTGCTGCTGGTGCAGTCACTGTTACATACATGACATTCTTATCTGTACTGATCCTGAGTTACATCCTGTATTATACTCCAGAGCTGCACTCACTATTCTGCTGCTGGTGCAGTCACGTGTAACATACATGACATTACTTATTCTGTACTGATCCTGAGTTACATGTATTATACCCAGAGCTGCACTCACTATTCTGGCTGCTGGTGCAGTCACTGTACTACATGACATTACTTATCCTGTCTGTCCTGAGGTACATCTTGATTATACCCCAGAGCTGCACTCACTATTCTGTGCTGGTGTAGTCACTGTGTACATAACATCACTTATCTGGTACTGATCCTGCGTTAACATCCTGTTAATACAGCTGCACAATCACACTATCGCTGTGGTGCAGTCACTGTACATACATGACATTACTTATCCTGTACTGATCCTGATTACATCCTGTATTTAATCAGCTGCACCATCACTATTGACTGCTGGGCAGTCCCTGTGTACTACAGACAATACTGATCCGTACTGATCCTGGTTACATCCTGTATTTACTCCATAGCTGCACTCACTATTCTGCTGCTGGGCAGTCACTGTACATACATGACATTACTTACTACTGTACTGGATTCCGAGTTACATCTGACTATACTCCAGAAGCTGATACTCACTATTCTGCGGGTGTGCAGTCACTTGTACATACATGAAATTATTTCCTGTACTGATCCTGAGTTACATCCTGTATTATACCCAGAGTGCACTCAATTTCTGCTGCTGGTCGTCACTGTGTACATACAGACATTACTATTATCTGTAATGATCTGAGTTACATCATATATTATTACTCCCAGGCTGCACTCATATTCGTGTGGTGCAGTCACTGTACATACATGACATTACTTATTCTGTACTGATCCTGAGTTAACATCCTGTATTATACCCAGAGCTGCACTCATCATTCTGCTGCGGTGCAGTCACTGTGAACATACATGACATTACTTCTCGTACTGATATGAGTTACATCCTGATTATACTCCAGAGCTGCACTCACTATTCTGCTGCTGGTGCAGTCACTGTGGACCTACAGACATTATTATCCTGTACTGATCCTGAGTTACATCCTGTATTACCCCAGAGCTGCACTCACTATTTGCGTGGCTGTGCAGTCACTGTGTAAATACATGACATACTTTCCTGTACTGATCCTGAGTACATCCGTTTATACTCCAGAGCTGCACATACTATTCTGTGCTGGCAGCACTGTGAACATACATGACATTATTACCTGTACTGATCCTGAGTTACATCTTGTATTTACCCCAGAGCTGCACTCACTATTCTGCTGCTGGTGCAGTCATGTGTACCATGACATGTACTTATCCAGTACTGATTCCTGAGTTCATCTCTGTATTATAACCCCAGAGCTGCACTCACTATTCTGCGCTGTGCAGTCAAGTGTAATACATGACATTACTATCTGTACTGATCCTGAGTTACATCCTGTATTATACTCCAGAGCTGCATCATTATTCTGCTGCTGGTTGCAGTCACGGTACATACATGACATACTACCTTACTGATCCGAGTTACATCCGTAGATCTTTTATTTATATAAAAATGAAAACATTACAACAATAAAACTAAATCAAAACTTGTGGCAAAATAAAGAGAAAACAACATTAATATAAACAAAAAGAAACTTTACCAAACTTCTCAAGCCCGCCACACACACACTCAGCATGAAAAGAAACAAAAACTTCACCCAATCACCGCCTTTTTTCAAAAATACAAACACTACAAATACCAAACAGAAACACAACATGAATATAAACTAACTAAATCCCCCGCCCATCACCCTCCCACCCAGACACTGGTCTAACGTGCAAAGTTTCCGTTATGTAGTCCAGACCATAACCCCATAGGGTCCAATCCGTCCAACCCCCCCCAGCCAACTAATCCACCCCAACCAACCAACACCCTATTACACATAACTGTAACTTATACATACTGGACACAAGATACTGCACACATTAAACTTATCATTAGCAAATACAACCACACATTGATAATATTATTATACTCTGTTGGTAAGAGTTTGCCGCATAGCACCGTTTTCTGAATTTTGAACGACTGTGCTGCTGTTTTTTCTACCATGGGCCACATGTGTCACTCGTTTTTCTGTTTGTTTTGCGCCTTTTCATTCAGGCGCACCGTTTTTGCGCGCATTTTTGCGATTAAATGCCAAACTAGCCGCGCAGCCAAAATAACCAGCTTTCCCTCATCTATCTTACCAATCCAGATGTTTTGCTGCGCCTAATGATATCATTGCTTGCAACGTTTTCATTTAGGCGCAAAACGAGCGCAAAAACACTTCAGCCCAAAGGTGGCGTTTAACTGAGAAGCACTGAGCCCCTTTGCAGAGCAGCTCATTTCTAGCAGCAAAGCTCAGCCAGACAATGGAACAGATAATAGATACATTAGATATCTGCAGACACTGGAACATATATACGACATACATACATGCGACTAGAACATATAATACAGACATGAGATATATGCAGGAACTAGTACATAAATCCAGACATACATACACTGCAGACACTAGAACAGATAATACAGACAGACATTACATAGACACAGAACAATAATACAGCATTACATACAGCAGACACTAGTACAGATAATAACAGAATAACATACACGCAGACACTAGACAAGATTAATACAGACACTACAACACTGCAGACACTAGTACAGATAATACGACATACAGACACTAGTACAGATAATACAGACACACATACACGCAGACACAGCCAATAATACAGACATTACAAACTGCAGACCCACTAGTACAGATCATACAGACACTACATACACTGCAGACACTAGTACAGATAATCACACGACACACATACAGACACTAGTACAGATCATAGACAGACACTACATTACACTGCAGACACAGTACGATAATACAGACATACATACAATGCAGTACACTAGTATAGATAATACAGCATAGATACACTGAGACACTAGTACAGATATACGACAGTACATACACTGCAGACACTAGGTACAGATAATACGAACACTACAGACACTAGTACAAGATAATCTACAGACACCTACATACACTGCAGACACTAGTACAGATAATACAGACATTACATACCACTACAGACACTAGTACAGATAATAAAGACATTACATACACTGCAGACTTGTACAGAATACAGACTTACATACACTGCAGACACTAGTACAGATAATACAGACATTAATACAGCAGCCACTAGTACAGATAATACAGACATTACATACACTGCAGCCACTAGTACAGATAATACACACACTACATACACTGCAGAACAATAGTAACAGATAATACAGACATTACATACAATGCAGACACTAGTACAGATATACAGGACATTACATACACTGCAGACATAGTACAGATAATACAGACATTAGTACAATGACAGACACTAGTAAAGATAATACAGACATTACATACACTGCGACACTAGTACAGA
Organism: Engystomops pustulosus; assembly: GCA_019512145.1. NCBI lineage: Eukaryota > Metazoa > Chordata > Amphibia > Anura > Leptodactylidae > Engystomops > Engystomops pustulosus. The sequence goes on from WNYA01000826.1 coordinate 24,978, forward strand.
TAATCATGACATTAGATACACCGCAGACACTAGTACAGAAATACAGACATACATACACTGCAGACACTAGACAGTAATACAGACATACATACACTGCAGACACTAGTACAGATAATACAGACCATTCCATACACTGCAGACACTAGTAGAAGATAATACAGACCATTACATACATGCAGACACTAGTACAGATAATACAGACATTACATACACTGCAGACACTAGTAACAGATAATACAGGACATACATACACGCAGACACTAGAACAGTAATAAGAACATTTAATTACTGCAGACACTAGTACAGATAATACAGACATTACATCACCGCAGACATAGACAGATAACACAACATAGAACTGCAGCACTAGACATATAAACAGACATTACACAAACTGCAGACACTAGGACAGATAATACAGACATTACAACTCTGCAGACACTAGTACAGATAAACAGAATTACATACACGCACAAGAGTACAATAATACAGACATTACATTACACTGCAGACACTAGTACAGCTCCATACAGACATTAGATACTCTGCAGACATAGAACATATATAGATACATTAGATACACTGCAGACACTAGTAGATAATACAGACATACATACACTGCAGACACTAGTAAAGATAATACAGACACTACAGACACTGCAACACTAGCACAGATAATACAGACATTGCATACACTGCAGACACTAGCACAGATAATACACACAAACATACACTGCAGACACTAGTACAGATAATAAGACATTACATACACTGCAGACACTAGTACAGATAATACAGACATACATACACTGCAGACACTAGTCACATAATACAGACATTACATACACTGCAGAAAATCAGTACAGATAATAGACATTACATACACTGCAGACACTAGTACAGATAATACAGAATTTAATAACCTGCAGAACCGAGTACAGATGATACAGAATTAGATACACTGCAGACACTAGCACAGATAATACACACACTACATACACTGCAGACACTAGTACAGATAATACAGACATTATATACACTGCAGACACGAGTACAGATAATACAGACATTACATACACTGCAGACACTAGAACATATAATACAGACATTACATACACTGCAGACACTAGTACAGATAATACAGACATTAGATACACTGCAGACACTGGAACATATAATACAGACATTACATACACTGCAGACACTAGTACAGATAATACAGACATTAGATACATTACAGACAGGAGCTGCAGACTCTATTTACAGTTCATCACCTTCTATTTACAAAACATTCTGCAAAATTCTCAGCTCAAAGCAAGAGCAAAAGAACTTTGCAGAATGTTGCAGATACTACAGACAAGTGTCCCCCATGTAATTCTGCACAGTATCACCAGTGTGTCTGAGGAGGATACTGTGCAGGATTACAGGGGTGCAGCAGGAGACCAGCACTGGGGGATCCCCTCCAGTAGAAGCCCCTGCTGAGGAGGTCACTGGGTGCTGGGTGTCACACACCTGGGTGCTGCTGAGGAGGTCACTGGGTGCTGGGTGTCACACACCTGGGTGCTGCTGTGAGTGTTATCTTCATTCTGGGCTGTGGGAGAAGCAGAGAGGAGCTTGTAGCAGGATCACATGTAAGTGCCTGAATCTAACATTGCGCCTAAACTGTGCCTAAACTGCGCCTAAACTATGTTAAAGTAAAGTGATTAATAAGAGGCAGAAAATATACTTATCACAGATGGTTGTAGCTTGTGATAATTCTGGCAAAACAGTGCGCCCGAATTTAGGCGCAACTACTACACTTTGGCGCACAAAAGTGATAAATGTGGCCCAATATCCCATAAATATAGTCATTTTAGGCCTCAGAAACAATTTCACAATCTCCCCCATTGATAACAGATACATTGCAGCAGTGACCATATAAGGGGGGTCACTATGGTGATATAGGATCATTAACTGCTGCAGAACTAAAAATGCACCTGAGCTACTGCAGGACACCATAACACGCACCACAAGTGTGTTTCTAGGTGCTATGGGAATGAATATGGGGCTGTCTTAAGTGACACCACTCTTGCAGTCTCTAAATATGACTCCTCTCTGATAAAATGTGACTCATCTCTGCTCAATGTCACATAATTTCACATAAAAGAAGGAACTCTGGAAAGGACATTGGAAACCCTCCCTGAGTTCAAGTTTGCAGTAAAAAAAAAGTTAAAACTTACTTAAAGGGACACACCATTATGTAAACTATGGGCCACATGTATCACTCGTTTTTTTCAGTTATTTTTGCACCTTTTTGTACCGGTGCACCGTTTTTGTGCCATTTTTGCGATTAAACGCCAAGTTAGCCGTGCAGCAAAAATAACCACCTTTCCCTCATCTATCTTACCAATCCAGATGTTTTGTTGCGCCTAATGATATTTATCACTTGCGACTTTTCATTTAGGCGCAAAAACACTTCATCCCGAAGGTGGCGATAACTGAGATGAAAGCACTGAGCCCCTGTGCAGAGCAGCTTATCCCCAGCAGCAAAGCTCAGCCAGACGCTGCAGACACTAGTACAGATAATACAGACATGAGATACTCTGCAGACACTAGAACATATAATACAGACATTAGATACACTGCAGACACTAGAACATATAATAGATACAATTAGATACATTACAGACAGGAGCTGCAGACTCTATTTACAGTTCATCACCTTCTATTTACAAAACATTCTGCAAAACCCTGAGCTCACAGCAAGAGAGAAGAGAACTTTGCAGAATGTTGATACAAGATACAACATACAAGTGTCCCCCATGTAATTCTGCACAGTATCACCAGTGTGTCTGAGGGGGATACTGTGCAGAATTACAGGGGTGCAGCAGGAGACCAGCACTGGGGGATCCCCTCCAGGAGAAGCCACTGCTGAGGAGGTCACTGGGTGCAGGGTGTCACACACCTGGGTGCTGCTGAGGAGGTCACTGGGTGCAGGGTGTCACACACCTGGGTGCTGCTGAGGAGGTGACTGGGTGCTGGGTGTCACACACCTGGGTGCTGCTGTGAGTGTTATCTCCATTCTGGGCTGTGGGAGAAGCAGAGAGGAGCTTGTAGCAGGATCACATGTAAGTGCCCGAATCTAACATTGCGCCTAAACTGTGTTAAAGTAAAGTGATTAATAAGAGGCAGAAAATATACTTATCACAGATGGTTGTAGCTTGTGATAATTCTGGCAAAACAGTGCGCCCGAATTTAGGCGCAACTACTACACTTAGGCGCACAGAAGTGATAAATGTGGCCCATTGTCTGCCCTCTCTTCTCTGCTTATAGACATTTCTTACTCAGCTGCTGCTGAAATAAACTTGAATCCAACATTATGTTAATAAACTGCAGATGTTACTGTGGGTGTAGCAGCCTCAGAGAGCTCCGGGGGCCGCAGGCTGCTCCACGCCCCCCAGTAGTCACTACAGAACCACCTACCTGCTCGTCACTGCATTCTTCTTACATTCTTAATTGTTATCAATAATAATAGCAATTTATTGTCCCCAAGGGGAAATGAGTATGACACATCCAGAATTAGCATAATGTTGGATTAAAGTATATTCCTGCAGCATGGTAGTTATCCTTTAATATGGTTAAAAAAAGAGACCTGTCCATCAAATTCAAACAAGGAAAGGATTGGTTAAGGGAGGGATGTAAGGAAAACCGTTATATATTATAACAGAATGGTCAATGTTATTTAGATACAAAAAGGCATCTAGAACCTTCTTGAAGCTCTCTGCTGTCCCTGCTGTGACCATCGCCTGAGGCAGGCTATTCCACAGAGTGACAGTTCTCATAGTAAAGAAGCCCTGTCGCCTCTGGTGATTAAACCTTGTTTCTCCAGACGGAGACAGTGCCCCCTCGTCTTTTCAATTGATTTAACCTGGAACATCTTTCCACCATATTTTGTCTATGGACCATACATAAATGTATACAAATTAATCCTGTCATATTTTTTCAAGACTAAATAAATCAAATTATTTTAATCCTTTTCTCATAACTTTCCCCCTACAAATGGGTCACATTTATGAAACTTTAATCCAATGTTATGCTAATTAATTGCGGAGACTTCTGGGAGTGTATAAGCCTCAGAGAGACTTATTGCCCATGTATTTATGAGGTGTCTGCGCCAATTTTGTGTTGTGGCTGCACTGTGTCTGACATACCACAAAACTCTGCACTTAAAGGGGCGTTCCAGTGCACCACAATTATGTCAAAAGTCTGTGGCGCCCGCCCGTTAAACTGACAGCACCAAAATACTGTTGCAAAAAACTGGTGCACCCAATTAACGCACAACCATTGTGCGCAGGATGCGCAAGATTATTGAAGACCGCGCGACAGTAGTCAATAATTTGGTGCACTCTAAATGTGGCCATATGGCCATGCTCTGCCTTTTTAAAAAGAGCTCCCCATTAACTCTTTAATTGAATCAGGACAGCAGCAGCAGTGCCATGGGGGGCGGGAGTTGATCTATTCAATCCTTTTGATTTAGGCACAAAGAGCCTTTCCCCAGGGGGTGTTGCACTTCCCCATCTGCATCTGACAGAAGGTTTACATGAGAACCAGAACCAGAGTCCAGGGATTAGTATGGAAGTCATATGACAATTATTTCTTAAAGGGACACTCCAGTCACAGCTGAGGTCCTGAGGTATACCCTGTGCAGGGATGGGAGGAGCAGGACTCCAGGTTCTACGAATACAATGAAAATGAGTCCAGCTCCTCCCTTCAGGCTCCGCACCTTGTATTAGCCAATGAATCTATGACTGGGGTGTTCCTTTAAAATTTAGTAAAAAAAAAAAGAAACACTTGAAAAAAAACACCAACTGAAGCTGTGACAGATGTAGCAAAGCTGTGTTTGTCATTTGTGCAGCCCATTGTGAGATGAAGATGGGTTCCCTGTGGTTTACATAGGACTGCAGGATAATATGGCGATGCTTGAACAGGGCCGGATTAAGGGTGGTGGGGGCCCCTGGGCGCAAAATCTGGTGGAGGCCCCCACTGAGTGCAGCGTGCATACTCGTCCTCCTGCTCACTATCCACTATCCCCGCAGTAACACCGCTACATACAGCCGCCTCATCCCTAGTAACACAGCTACATACAGCCGCTTGCCCAGTAAACACAGCTACACAGCCGCCTCACCCCCAGTAGTAACACAGTAACATACAGCCGCCTCACCCCGGTAACACAGTAAATACAGCCGCCTCATCCCTAGTAACACAGCTAATACAGCCACCTCGCCCCAGTAACACAGCTACATACAGCGCCTCATCCAGTAACACAGCTACATACAGCCGCCTCGCCCCCAGTAACACAGCTACAACAGCCGCCTCATTCCTAGTAACACCGCTACATACCGCCGCCTTGCCCCCAGTAACACAGCTACACACAGTGCTCACCCCCAGTAACACAGCTACATACAGCCGCCTCACCCCCAGTAACACAGCTACTTACAGCCGCCTCATCCCTAGTAAAACAGCTACATACAGCCGCTCATCCCTACTAACACAGCTACCTACAGCAGCCTCATCCCCAGTAACACAGCTACATACAGCCGCCCCTGTCCCCAGTAACACAGCTACATACAGCCGCCTCACCCCCAGTATAACACCGCTAAATACTGCCGCCTCGCCCCCAGTAACACTGCTACATACTGCCGCCTCGCCCCAGTAACACCACTACATACAAACCGCCTCGCCCCCAGTAAACACCGCTACATACGCGCCTCGCCCCCAGTAACACAGCTACATACAACCGCCTCGCCCCCAGTAACCCACTAATACAACCGCCTTGGCCCGTAGTAACCACGCCTCACCCCAGTAACACGCTACGCACAGCCGCCTCGACCCCAGTAACACATTTATAAACCTTCACACCTACCAGATATGCAGTCCATTTAACATAACCTCAGCCCGAAAGACACCCAGTCCTGCAGTTTATACAATTACACACATTTTTACACTGATATATACACACATAAGTTCTACACTGGTATGCTTGTAACCATATATATACAAGTATACAAACACATTTATGTATCCATATACTTTATACACTAATACACGAGTATACTCAAACTCATAAAGTATATACACACATACGGTATATATACATCACACACAATACACGACCATATATACCACATACATGCAGTATAAAAACACCATAACACATATACAGCAAATACACACACATTCAGTATATACAGCATTTTCACACAACATGGGAAATACACACACACACATTCAGTACACAGAGCATATACTACATACCACATACACAGCTATAAACATAATCAATATATTTAAATGTGCATATATGCTTATACAAATATGCGTGTATAAATACAGTATATGCAATATACACAGTATAACATATAAATACAGTATATACGCATTATATATACAGTAGATGCAGTATACACATATACACAGTATATATACAGTAGATGCATGTTACACATATCACAGTATATACACTTATACACATATACACAGTATATACACATATACACAGTAGATGCATATATACACATATACACAGTATATACACATTATATACATAGATGATGTATACAACAGATACACGTATATACACATGATATACCAGTAGAGCATGTTACAATATACAGTAATACACGTAGATGAATATATACAAGATACACATTATATAACAGTAGATGCATGTATACAACATATACACAGTATATACCACATTATTACACAGAGATGCAGTATACACCATATACACAGTATATACCACATTATATGCACAGTAGATGCATGTATAAACATATACACAGTAAACACATTAATGCACAGTAGATGCATATATACACATATACAACAGTATATCACACAATATACAAAGTAGATGCATATATACACATATACACAGTCTATTACACATTATATACAGTAGATGCATATATACACATATACACGTATATACACATTATACACAGTAGATGCATATATACACATATACACAGTAATACACATATATACACAGTAGATGCATATATACACATATACACAGATATTAAAACATTATATACACATAGATGCATATATACAAAATACACAGTATATAAACATAATACACAGTAGATGCATATATACACATATACAAGATATACACATTATATGCACAGTAGATGCATAATACACATATACACAGTAATACACATTATATACACAGTAGATGCATATATAATACACAGAAAACATATATGCACAGTAGATGCATATATACACATATACACAGTATATAAACATTACAGGCGGTCCCCTACTTAAGGACACCCGACTTACAGACAACCCATAGTTACAGACGGACCCCTCTGCCCACTGTGACCTTGGTGAGCTCTGGATGCTTTACTATAGTCCAGACTGCAATGATCAGCTGTAAGATGTCTGTAATGAAGCTTTATTGATAATTCTTGGCCCAATTACACAAAAAATTTGAACCTCCAATTGTCAATGGGGCAAAAGAAAAAAAATTGTCTAGAACTTCCATTATAAAATATACAGTTTCGACTTACATACAAATTCAACTTAAGAACAAACCTCCAGACCTATTTGTATGGAACCGGGGATGCCTGTAAATACACAGTAGATGCATAAATACACAGTATATACACAATTACACATATATACAGTATATACACAGTTACACATATATACAGTATATGCACAATATACACAGTATATATACTGTATATACATATAAAACACTATATACACCATATATACACAGATAAATAATTTGTATTTAATGATATACTTACCCTTTTTGTTGACGGCTGTGGCGTCAGGCTGGGTTGGGGGGGGGGGGGGTCTTGGGGGTCTGTCGGTTGCTGTTCCGACAGGAGGGGGGGGTTTCGGAAAGAGTGACATAAATTTCCGAATTAGTACAAAGCGTTTCTTAACGTATAAAAAACAACTAAACCTACATAAACCCCCCAAGAACCCGCCATTCTACACAAAGAATCTTTCTAAGCAACTGATAAAACGACTCAACAAACCCAGTAGGGGGGGCTATAAAACAATAGGAACAAAAAATATTACATACGTCACGGCACTTACACAGTATCCAAATACTCAGGGGGGGGCACCTTTACACCACAAGTCACATACTAACGAAAGGACAAACTATAATACCAAAAAAGGGTGACAGAAGGGGCCTTAAGCCCAAACCACGAGAACAACCATAAAGAATACAAAGATAGACTCCATTAGAAAAATAAACCAGTACAGAAAGAAACAAACTCAAAAATGACTAAAAAATCATGGGGGAGCAAAAATACAAAACACTCTGCTGAATGAATCAAGAAGGGAAAATTTTCATTGGCAAATATGTAAAGATCGAAGAGGGCGCGTCCTGAAATTTAGGGGAACACATATAGCGTAGGGGGGTATGATTGATATGGGGAGAAAGAAACACGTAGTGGAAAATTTAATAAAAAAGACAGCAAGATTAAAAAGAGAAAGGGAATTATAGTGGGGGGGAAAAAGGGGGGGGGAGGAAAAGAGTAAGGGGGAAAAAGAAGAAATAAGAAAGAAATAGAGGGCTCAGGAAAAGCAAAAGAGAGGAAACGATAAAAAAAACCACAAATAGACCATGGGTCCATACTCAAACAACACGGCGGGGTCGGTGCTACTAATCTATTAAATAACCCATAACGCCTAAACCAAGGCATCAAACAAAATACGCCAAAAAGTACGCAGTAACGGACCTAAGATGTTTACATAAAAAACGAATTGACCGGAACCCAGAAATAACAACAATACCCATCATCAACAGAACAAACTACATAAAGACAGCAGGACTCAAGGGTTAAATGGACAACCCCCCACTGACTAGAAAACAGAAACGGTAAAGAAGCGTAAAACTCCGCGCTTAATAAGAAAAAGAAACTTGAATAAACGGGGGGGGGCTAGGGGGGTGGGGAGCGGGAGATTCAGCCAAAAACAAGAAAAAGGAGATTATTAAGAAAACAAACAGGGGAAAAAAAAGACAAAACAGCACAGGGCGGGACCCACTTGAAAAGGGCAAAAAAACAACAAAAAAAAAGTCGAAGAAAAACAGCAAAAAAGAAAGAACAACACCCACCTACAACAAAGGGATATAGACGACAACAGGGAAAGACCAGCACGACGAAAAAGGGCGGGGGGAAAAAAGTCCTTAAGGGGCGCATTCCAAGGGCGGCCCCCACACTAGAAGAGCAAGAGCCATTAGTTAATACCACAAATTTAACCCCAAAAGCGGGGAGGGTAAAAGCACATCGACACGAAGGGAACACCAAAGTCAAGCGTAGCAAAAAGCCCAAAAAAAAACCATTTTACCAAAAAAATGTAATGATTATAAAAACTACCAAATCTCATCAAGACAATCACGGCAAGATACCAATACGAGAAGGACAAAAAAAGTCTAAGGAGACGAGAGACATGATAAAAAGCAGGACAGATTCTACAGGGGCTAGACAAACGTATTATAGGGAGCAAGGGGGGGGGCGTGATGAGTAAACACATGGACTAGAAAATCACGAGAGTAAGGCAGGGCTGAATGTAATACAGAAGAATAGGTCGAAGACACAAAAAAATGATAAGATCGAACAAAAAAAGGGCAGCTATGATCTCTGACAAAATAAGAAATATGAACCAGATGAATGAATACACCATGAAGCGGGGGGGAGCAAGAGTGAGCAGGAAGAAGAAGTGGATGAAAAGAATAAGACACACAAACCAAAGGAAAAACTAAAAACAATCGCCCAAAAAAGACAACAACAAAATAAAGGGGGACATAAAAAAGGGGGGTAACAAGGGGGGGGGTCAGTCACAACACATATCAAAAAGGGGGGGAACAACCAAAGGTACGCTCACGAACCCAACTAAAGGGAGGGGGTGTTCAACAAGGGAACAACCTCAAGGGGGGGGTGTCTCGTAACGTCCAAGACAGCGAGGGGGGGGTGTAGAAAGCCCCCAGACTCCCAGGGGGGGGTTCGGTCGGCGAGGACGTGCCTCTCGCGGGGGGGGGGGGGGGGATCGCGGAGGACACCTGCTTATTCGGGGGGGGGAGGGGGGGGGTCGCGGAGGACAGATGCTTCTTCGGGCCGGGGGGGGGGGATCGCGGTGAGACAGCTGCTACTTCGGGGGGGGGGATCGGCGGACAGCTGATTCTTCGGGGTGGGGGGGGGGCGGATCGCGGAGGACAGCTGCTTTTCGGGCGGGGGGGGGAGAGCGGAGGACAGCTGCTTCTTTAGGGCGGGGGAGCGGGGCGGCTGTTCTTCGGGAGGGGGGGAGCGGGGGGCTGTTTCTCGGGCGGGGGGAGCGGGGACGGCTGTTTCTTCGGGCGGGGGGAGCCGGACGGCTGTTTCTTCGGGCGGCGAAGGGGATGGAGCGGAGGACAGCTGCTTGTTCGGCGCGGGCGGGGGGGGGGGGGGGGGGGTAGCGGAGAACGGCTGCTTCTTCGGGCCGCGAAGGGGATGGAGCAGAGCGCAGCTTCTTGTTCGGCGGGGGAGGAGGGAGCGCGAACGGGGTTGGAGCGGGTGGGTAGGCCGGGCCATGCAGCAGGATGGGCGGGCGGGGGGAGGCGGGGTAGGCGGGGTAACTGTGCCAGGGGGCGGACGGCTCGGCCATGCAGCTGAAGGCGGGCGGGGAGGCGGTAATTGTGCCGGGGTCGGGGGGACGGCGCGATCTGGTGGGGGGCCCCTGGGGGGCACGATGGTGGGGGCCCCGGGCTCGAGCCCCGGAGCCCCGCCTATAATCCGGCCCTGTGCTTGAAGGTTACAAAGTAACACTGTGACCTAGAGCAAAACCCTCAGCTGTGGATGGGGTCTTTCCACAGCATCACATGTGGGGGTATTTTACCTCAATACTACAGTATGATGGGACTTTATACTTCACATCTTCAGTCCTGTGACATTGTCAGCTTTTATATTACTATGTCAGATATTTAGATAGTTTGTTGTCCTATTATAATATCTTATAATAAGAGAGAAAAGTCCCGGACGCCTTTTATTTCCAGAACAAGAAGAGAAAATAACACATTGATCCCCCAGCAAGTAATGGCTGAGCTTTAATCATTTAGAAGCAGTTTTGAAGTTTTGTGGCTCTACCAGTTCCTGATAAAGGGTTGTGGTGAAATGGGGGGAAAAGGCAGAGCCATCGGCATTTGCCAGATTTACCAACATTACACAAGATCATATATGATAGACAAGTTAGTGGCTGCATTAATACATTTTAAACGCAATCCAATGGAATGAGGCGGGGCTTATCTCGATGCGTATGCGTTTCTACGCTAAAATGGATGAGGACGTACATGCAAAAACATGTGCTGCTCATAACGGTCGCATTCCTTTCAGTTATAAACACAAACCCTCCTTGTTTTGCTACAATGTGGACTACGGCAATGAAGTTCGTCTCTGACCGTCTCTTGAGTAATGTCGTCTCTGGAAGCTCTTTCAATGACTGTCTGTCTCGTGAGCAGTCTCTTTAGTGACTGTCGTCCTGGCAGTCTCTTTCAGTGACTGTCTGTCTCTGGCAGCTCTTTCAGTGGGAATGACTTTCATCGGAAACTCTCATTTCCATTGACTGTCTCTGACACTCTCCATTCATGGACTGTCCTCTGACCTTATTTCGTGACTGTCGCCTCTATTCCAGTGAATGCTCTGCCTTCATTCCAGTGCCTCTCTTGTCTCCAAATACTTTGTCTATGGGAGATTTTCAGAAGTGCTGAGAGCAGAACTCTTCACAGGTGCACCCCTCCCCAAGGCAACCAATCAGAGCTCAGCTTCTTTTCACAGCTGGTATAAAGTTACAGCTGATCAGCTGATTGGTTTCCATGGCAATTGGAAACAGTTTTTACTCAGACATTTCTGATAAATTCCCCCTATCTTCTCTGTATCTCTATCCATCTGACGTCACACATAAGTGTCTTCTACTCATTGCCTTATAGTAACCAATCACAGCTCCAGAGCTCATATTAATGACCTGGGCAGAACAAGCAAACCAAATCACGGCCGGCTTCACCAACTGCCACAGCAGCAGCAGACATGGCTCCAGTATATGGTGGTTATCATATTACCGACATTTACTTCACATCTTACCGTTCTTACCGTCTATACTCATTGGGGGAGATTCTCATGAGTCTCTTAGGCAGAATGTTCAGTTGCCCATGGAAACCAATCAGAGCTAGCTTTTCATTTTCCCACAGCTGTTTATAAAATTAAAGCCAAGCTGATTGGTTTCCTGGGCAACGAGAACAGTTTTCCTCAGAAACTTGATGTAAAATTTCCCCCATTGCCTATAGTAACCATCACAGCTCTGAGCTCATAATAAAGGGGTTTTTGCATGAAGAAAGTTAGGCCCATCCATGGGATAGGGGCCTAACTTGCTGATCGGGGGGTCTCAGTGCTGCCATGCACGGCGTCGCTCTCCATTAATTGACTGACCAACTAGGGGTCAAGGACCCCTTTGTTTTCGTGATCTGTGGGGGCTCAGCACTTTTCTTGTGGGAAAACCCTTAATGACCTGTGGCAGAACAGCAACCAATCACGGCAGCATCCCAAATGCCACAGCAGCCGCACAGGCTGAATACCTGGTATAGGTGGGTTAATCAAGTGGATTTTGGAAGTGCAGGGTGAAAATTTCAGCTCAAAACCGAGCTCATGACAATCACAGAGAGCGGACTGTGCCAAATTTGGGTAACTGTAAACCCAAGCAGTACAGATTCCTTTAGGGCACACACTAGGTACATACACACTACCCCACACATATACTACATACACACACATACACTCGCTTATATATTACTGGAAACTAGAGGGAGTGTGGGAAATTGAATGTGATTATGTAAATTTTTATGGGGGCCCCATTTGTATCTTTGGCAGAACCCTTCACTGAACATTTTGGGGGCATTAATCTAGGGGGGGTCTCAGGTTCGCCTATTTTTGCGCCGGTTTGTTCTTCTTTTTGGCTCCTGATCTATGATGGATCTAGTTCTGCCTTAGTAAATGCATTTGGGAATTGTCGCAGTTCCGATTCATTAGCGCCTATTTTTGCGCCAAATTTGTCTCTAATTTTACCCTTAAAGTAAATCTCATTTGTGACTAATAGGAACGAGATTCAAAAAGGTGAAAGACGTTCATGGCTTCATCTCTGCATTAAAGTCTCCGCTTGTACAATGTCCGACCACATTGTGATGTAACGCAGAGACAAAAGTGATAGATATTTAAAAAAAATTCTTGCTGAAAGAGTCCTGGCCTTTTTTTTATTATAATGTCGTTACTGGAGAAAAGTTACATTTTAAAACTGCTCCGAAGATTTTCCATGTGGATAGAGGGAATTCTTCATTTGGCAAATGAAAACCTTTGTTTTTAGTAATGAAAGGTGAAGTTTTTTGGAAGTGCACCTGCTGAGTAGATGCAATTTTTGTTTAGGTGCAAATTAGTGATAGATCCGTGCAAACATCTGTATAGCAGCCGCTCACTGGGCTCATTTTACTAAGGGTCTGCCGGACGATTTTCGGGGTTCCCATCGATTTCCGTTTTGCGGCGAATTGCCCTGGGGTTTTGGCGCAAACGATCGGATTTTGGCGCATCGGCTCGGCTTGCACGTGACAGATATCGGGGGGCGGGGTTGGCGGACAACCTGACGGATTCGGACAAACGCGGGATTTAACATTTAGAAATGTTGTCACAGACACGCACTCACATGCGACCAGGAAGAAGCAGGTGAACTCCGGCAGACCTCGGGCAGAAGCGACGGATTGCAGGAACTCGGGTGCACGGTCTTGCTGAATGCGGCAGTCCCGAATCCTCGTTGGACATCGCACCGCAGGATCGTGACAGGACCGGGTAAGTAATAAGATAAGGAGCGGGGACTCAAAACCACGAAGTGCCAGACTTGCCGGTGCCAGAAAATGTTGCAAAAAAAGCACCAAATTAACAAACTGCGCCAGATTTTTGCGCAAAAAAATGCTAGAAACTCTGTAAAACTATGATTACTGGCCCCTTACTGTTCAGATTTATTCCTGCACAATATCGGGTATCCAGGCAGAGTTGCAGTGTACATGGGAATATATTATGTGCATTATCATGTAGGGTTCAGGCTGGAATAGGGTTATGGTATATGTTATATCCTGATGATGGGCCCTATGAATGTAGTACCCTGGGGCCCAGGGTGGACGCTTTCTTATCTCACTGCTATCCACTCCATAGGAATAACAGTAATGTACCATCAGGGCGTCGGCAGGAGTCTCATAGTGATGCAAGGCTATAGGATTCCCGTGTTACCATAACCTCTTGAGATTGTGGGATTCTGGTGATCCACTTATAGGATCCACTGGCGATGGAGGATGAGAGTGATGAAGAGGAGAGTTACATGAAGAGGATGAGGAGGAGATGGCGAGGAGGACGAGAGTGATGAAAGATGAGGAGGAGATGCGATGGAGGACGAGAGTGATGAAGCGGATGAGGAGGAGATGGCCGTGGAGGCGAGAGAGATGAAGAGGATGAGGAGGAGATGCGAGTGAGGACGAGAGTGATTGAAGAGGATGAGGGGAGGATGGCGATGGAGGCACGAGAGAGATGAAGAGGATGAGAGGAGATGTAGTGGAGGACGCGAGTGATGAAGAGGATGAGGAGGAGATGGCGATGGAGGACGGAGAGGATGAAGAGGTGAGGGAGATGGTAGAGATTGAAGTGGAAGTATTTACCACGGGAGGAAGAGAGCGTTGAAGAGCGAGGGTAACATCCAGGAAGAAGAGGATGAGAACGGGTGAAGAGGTGGAGTGGAAGTGATTTAATCAGTCAGGAAGAGAGTGATGAAGAGGAGGAGACATAGAGAAAGATTCACAATGAGGAGGAAGGATGGCAGCGTGTAAGTAAATCCATCATTTATTTTGAGATAAGTCACTGATTTCATTAATATTTCATTAAATTAAGGATAGGACAAACAGTTGCAGCAGAGCCGTAGCAATGGGCCAAATCACAATTTGCATTTTCTAAGGGGCTTTTCTTTCCTTAGTTTTTCATTCTCATCATTTGATGAATTCTGTATAAGATTCTGCATCCAAGGGTAGATCTTGGGAATGTGATAGATTATACCATATTATACAGATGTGTTGTATGGGACGAGTTGTAGCATCTTATTGGGGACATGAGGGGGGATATTTGGAGAACATTCGGAGTATAATAGGAGAACAAGTTATATCTTAAGGGATATAGGGAGATATTAAGGAATAAATGGGTATTGGAGCCAAAATAACCCCACATTTATAAAGCATTTTTTTTCAAACTATTTGTACATGTATGTTTAAAGACATTAGTGCGTGGCTGCGCAGATTCATGAATCTAGGGACCAGAGTCTCACTCACCTCAGCATCAACATTGAAGAAATAACCTACCTAATTCACTTTCTCCTTCTATCTAAAATTCAGATCTGGTGCCCCCCTACACACTACACAGGACAACTGCACAGTTTTTTTTTTATTAAATGTGAGCCAGATGGTATATGAGGACCTCAGGGTATATGGAGGAACAAGTAATATAGGGGAACATGAGAGGTATATGGGGACATAGGGGCATATGGAGGACATTAGGAGTAATGGGGGAAGTGGTGGGCTGGGGGCAGGAGGGCATATAGCAGACATGAGGGACATATAGAAGAATGAGGGGCTATACGGGGAATGAAGGGCATATAGAGGACATAATTTCATTATGGAGGACCGGAGGGATATGGAGACAGGGGGGTATATGAGGAACATGAAGAGAGTATGAGGAACAGGGGGGTATATGGGGGACAAGAGGGGTATATGGAGGACATGAGGGGCAATGATGCATGAGGGGTATATGGAGGACATGAGGGGATATAGAGGACATAAGGGATGTATGGAGGATATGAGGGTAATGAGACACTGAGGGTATATGGAGACCAGAGGGTTATATGGGGGACATCAGGGGTATATGGAGGAACATAAGGGTATATGGATGAACAAGGGGTATAGGGGAACATGAGGGGTTAGGGGGACATGAGCGGTATATGGAGTACATGAGGGATATGTAGGAGAAATGTGAGGTTATGGAGATGAGAGGTATATGACGAAATGAGGGGATGATCAGTGAGGTATATCGGGGAAATAAGGAGATTAAAGATCTCGGGGACATAATTAGGGACATGGGGGTAAATGATGGACATGAGGGTGTAGTTGGAGGATTAGGGTATAATCCACCCAATCGTGAAATTATGTATGTTTAATACCATGTAGACCGAAGATGAGGAACCACAGGGAGAGGAGGCACCACAAAAGGGGGAGGAAGTGGCTGTAGAGGTAGAAAGAAATCAGTAACACAGCTACATACAGCCGCCTCATCCCTAGTAACACAGCTACATACAGCCACCTCGCCCCCAGTAACACAGCTACATACAGCCGCCTCATCCCCAGTAACACAGCTACATACAGCCGCCTCGCCCCCAGTAACACAGCTACATACAGCCGCCTCATCCCTAGTAACACAGCTACATACAGCCGCCTTGCCCCCAGTAACACAGCTACATACAGCCGCCTCACCCCCAGTAACACAGCTACATTATATACACAGTAGATGCATATATACACATATACACAGTATATACACATTATATACACAGTAGATGCATATATACACATATACACAGTATATAAACATTATATACACAGTAGATGCATATATACACACATATACACAGTATATAAACATTATATACACAGTAGATGCATATTCTGAGACAACAAATATTGAAAGTAATCATAAGGCACGAAAATGAAGATAATATGACAGTATGTGCTTACTTGGTGTAGTTTTACCAACCTGAAATTACAAAAACTCCTTTGATTTTGCATCATTGGTACAACGCAGTAATTTCAGACATGGGGAACTTGCCACTTTATAATCCATATTGTCGCTTTACGTCACACTGCTGTGCTCTTTGCACTGAGCAGCTCATAGTCCTTCCCCTCTGCTTTGATTGGGCTGCTGTAATATCCAACCCAGACCTGCACATTACAGAATGGTCTTAGGAATTGAGAGGGTGGGTTCGAGTATGTGCAGAGCAGAGAGCTAGGAGTGCAGCAGGAGAGAAACCCCCCTGGTGCACTTAAAGAAGCTGGAATATTGTAATAATAAGTAATTCCTTTATTTGATATAGCAACCAGATCACACCAGCATGCATTAGAGTAATTAAATGTATTCTCACAGTCTCTGTGCTACTAAAAACACACACATAGGTTAAGGTTTACACAGTCTCCAGGGCCATACTCACATGGTCTGGAGCTGTTTGCAGGTTAACCCGTAAGGACGGCAGATTTTTTTTTCCATTTTGTTGTACAGAGCGTGTGTGAGGGCTTATTTTCTGCGTAACAAATTTATTTTCGGATCAGTGACATATTTATATTCTGCCAATGTAACTAGGAAGTTGAATTGGCAAAAACAATGCATTTTCTTGTTGGGCTCAGTTTTGACAAATCTCACTGTGCGTCCAATGATAAATCTTACCGTATTCTTTTGGATATAAGGTGCACAAAAAATCCTTTAATTCTCAGAAATCAAAGTGTGCGCTATAGTCCGTTGGCGCCTTATAATGAATCGTACTACAGACAACAGCTGCCTTTTTGTACTGTGCAAGGTCGTCGGCCACCAGCTGGTCATATTCACCTCTATAATTAGGTTGCACCAGTGATACTCCAGTGCGCCTTTTAATGAACCTAGACATTTTAGCAGGCATTATGAGGACGCCGTATGATCCGGTCTGCGCCTTATAGAACGGAAAAAATACGGGTACTTTATTTTGGTAGGTGTTGATATCAATTTATACTAGGTTTATATATCAGTGTTTACTACATTTCAAAAAAAATAATAGTAGACAACAAATCCTTACCCATTTGCGACGCTATACTTCATACTTCGGTGTGTACAGGACCTGTGTGAGGTGTTATATTGGCGAGATGTGTTTTTCATGGTTACCATTTTGAGGACTTGTGAAACTGTTGATCACTTTTTAGTAACATTTTTTATGTGATGTACAATGGTGTGAAAGTCACATTTTAGATTTGGGGCTATTTTCCGTTATGTAGGTCACAGCCGGAAACAACGTTTTTATATTTGATAGAGCGGATATTATATATGTGAGACGGGTGATACCAACATGTTTTTGATTTTTAACCTGTTTTTATTATTTGTTAGTATCGTCCAGGGGAAGGGGGGGGTGATTTGAACTTTTAGTTACTTTGTGAATTTTTTCTATTCTTTAAACATTGTAAAAAAATTTCCACTGTATTTCTTAGTCACCCCAGGGTACTTGACCCCTAGGGCTTGAACCCTACTGTATGTGCATTATGGGGATATATTTCAGGCATCTGCTATTTTTATATAAGTTCGATGGGAAAAGGGAGATTTATATTTTTCGGGTTTTACTTATTTTTATTAACAGTTTTTTTTTACTTTGAGTGTTTTAGACCCTCTTTTCAACTATTTTTAGACCCTCCTTTTCAAACCTAAAGTAGAGTTTTAGACCCTACTTTAAACTAGATGGTAGATAATAACTGTATGCAGTACAGGCAGTTCACCTACTTAAGAACACCCGGAACTCGTACAGGAGCCCCCTAGTTTAAAGTGGGGTCACAACATAAGATTTTTGTTTAATCCTCTGTTCTTATGACAACCCAACATTCTTTTAAATACAATGTCACAGAGACACAAAAAAATGGGTGGGGTTACCATTGTAACATATAGCAGTTCCGACTAATAAGCAAACTCAACTTGACAAACGACTAGAAACTGTTCTTGTATGTAACCCAGGGACTGCCGTAATGCATTTTAATGATAAGTTACAATGAGCCATGGGCTCTATTGTAACGAAACTGCAGATGGATGCAGCTCAGGTCTGACAGAGACACCGAGGCTGTCATGGCATCCGACCCTGATGGAAATCACTGGGAACGGCGGATTGAACAAATGCATGCCGGCGGCCATCTGAAGGGCTTGTACTTGGCGAAGGCTCTGAGCACAATCTCGGGTATTATGGTGGGTGGGTGGTTTTGCTGCAACAGCAGCCGTGATCTGTCTTCCACCAACTCCGCACCTCTGTGGGCGTACTATGCGCGGCGCAGAGCGTGCTAATGGGTCATACAGGGGAAAACCAAATATCCTACCAATCGCCCAGTGGTACAGCAAACAATAATAAAAAAACGATTCTAGATTCTTGCTACTGTAGTTATACCGATGTTTTCTCATTTATAACATTGCTTATTATGTCGGAACCCAACATTTCTAATGGTTTTCTGTATTTCTATTTGATATTCTAATTTTAATCAAGTTTTCTTTAGTTAAATTGTAAAAATTACGAAAACATGTGCTCTTCTGTACTTCCACGTCATCATATTGCTTACCCGAATTAACACTGGTATTATTAGTGGAATATCGATATACCGAACATAGCAACATTACGTGATGTGCTGGAGTAACTCTGAAAAGATCTCATATTCTCTATTCAGTACATCTTCTGTTTATGGCTATCCATACATTGATCTGTAAGAAGTCAGCAGTACAGAAACTTTTACCAAAGCGGGTGTCAAGAAGTATGTTAGTTTTAGTCTATTTTGTACGGATGACATGCAAAATGGGCGGACGGGATGTCATCATTATGCATAAACAGTGTGTCCTGGGGAAAAAAATACAGCGTCAGGATGGGAGCTCCTTAGAATAATATTTAGTAGTGACGGAGAAATCTTGCAAAAATGCCTTGCAAATCCCTAGAAATCCAATGGGGGGGGATTATTATTGTATCAGGCTAATGTATTGAACCCAGTCGTAATATTCCAAAATAGCCAAATAGAAAGAAATCACACAGCACGCACCACGTTACAAAGTCCAAATTTATTGTGTTTCTCTAAACCATCCAACTGGAGTGTTAGAAGAAATCACACCACAAACAATATATAGAACCAAACCTGGAAGGGGGGATTAAAGACCTGTATGAATATATTAGCCCTAACGTCTTACATTGAGTTGTATCTCTGGAATCACTTGCTAATATGCAAATAGAGTCAGGTTTCTGGGATGGAGGATGTGTTCTTCTCTGCGATCTGGCTTGCTTCAATCTGTGGTTTCAGCCTTTGGGGAGCTTCAAAGGCCTTAAATGTCTCTTTGTAAATGTGAATGAAAACAGGAACTGATGTACCTGGGTAAAGGTTCCTTTCAGTTGAATAAATTCGGTGGGTTGGTCTGGGTGGCCATGGGGCCCTAGAGGCGTGGGCCCCAGACTAACACCAAACACTATATATAAGCCACTATTGAAAGAGATCATAAAAGGTCAGAAATATACTACTGTATATGCCTGGAAATTATTTTAAGCATAAATTGAAACAACCAAAACACAAAAGAATTATTCCATGGGCAATGTATAAATAATATTCGTATCTTTATTATACACACTTAAATAGCAAATCCAATAGGATAAAGGGTTCAAAGGAACAAGACCTTGACACAGACTGGTGGGAGATGTACACGTATACAATTATATGTATGACAGGCCAGTTGCAGTTATAATTGTAAACACCCAGATAATAAATGTTGCAATAAACTGGTATGTTAATAACCGCCTCACACAAACTCTGTGATCACATTCATATGGACCAATATAATGAATGGTTATACGCATCTTAACCATGTGTGAATCGTGTCAGTCACCACCCCTACGCACAGGGACGACTCAGGTTTCAGTAGGCGCCTGGGTTGAACAGAGCCTCAGTAGGCCCTGTTGCAGGTGACTCAATGGCAAGCATAAACAATTCAGAACTTAAACACAGTTGCCTGTTCATGAAAATATCTCTAGTTTATCATAAAAAACAGACCCTCATGGTATTTTATTAGGCCCCCCAAAAACACTCTATGGATTCCTTAGATACACCGACCACCCTCCTTAGTACAAGCTTATGCAAGGGCCCCCCAGCAGCTATGGGCCCAGCCACTGCCAGGTATACAAGTGCTGGCGCCGGCCGGCCTATGCGGTTTGCAGGGTGATCATCACCTTCTTGGGTGATGGTCGTACCTTCGCTGGTTTGTTTATGTTTCCTGAACCTTTATCCTATTGGGTTTTGTATTGTATTTGCGTGTGTTTTAATCAACTGTATAATAAGAATGCATGGGATTTATACATTGTAGATATTTCTTTGGTGTGTGTTGTTCATGTTAATAGAAGACACAGAAAAATAAAAAATATGAGTGACGTGATTTCTTTTCTATTTGAGTATTATGCTGATGGGGACGTATCTTGTATCTTAAATGAATTGTGCACCCCATAGCTTCTCCTTAGCATGATGGCGAACCTTTTGGAGACAGAGGGGCAAATTACTTAACGGCCCTAATTCGCGATCCAGCGGGGCGTTCTCGTGCATCTGGATAGTGGTCCGGGACGGGATTCATGAAGGTAGTCCTCCGCCTGTCCAAGGTGGCGCTTGCTCGCGCTGAAAATCACTCCACGCGCCGGAATGCACACACTCGGACCAGGTGAGGTAGCGGGTACAAGCGACACTTTTTCAGGGTTTTAAATGCTGGCGGTTTTTCCGAATACGTGCGTGGTTTTTCGTATCGGCCCGCCCCCGATGTTTCGCGGCACATGCCGGACGCCGATGCGCCAAATCCGATCGCGGTGGACACAATCCGGGGCACTCAGACAATCGGCGAAATCGGAAGATTTGGGTCTGGGTAAAACGTCAGGGGAAGAAACGCGATTCGGGCCCTTAGTAAAATGACCCCCAGAGTGTACAAAACTAACCAATTTTTAAAACCCACTTATATGTACAAAGTGCAACATGAAATTTAAGCAGTAACTTATTGACTTGCTGATTTGAGTTTTACGTATTATCGGCTGTCATGAGTTTCACCCTACAATTAGGAAAAGAAGATGGAGAAAAATGTGGATTAGCTTCCTCCAGGGACCACCTTGAAGACAGAGAGAGAATGAGGGGGACCCAGGCAGGAGCTTCCAAGCACAACCAATCTATATCCAACCGCGTTTACGCTTCTAGTGTGTCTGGCAGCCAGGATGTTGCTTAAAATAGAGCTGAGAGTGATGTCTTGGGCTAAGGAGAGGAAGCCTTGAGTCATATCTGCAACATCTGTGTTGGGGGAAGGCCTGGGTGCCCACAAAAGGGCTCTGTAGGCCACCTCTGGACACGTTGCCATAATGTCCTATAGTAACTCCGTTCTATAATATGCGTCTCTCAGACTGGAAGAGGTTGAAGGAGTAGTGACTATTCTTGTTTAATAGGACCACCCCCCGCCCCTGGCCCCCCTCTCCCCTTCCACCCCCCCCCCCCGACCCCCCCCACCCCCCCGCCCCCCCCCTCCCCCCCCCCCCATGCCCCTGACCACCATGTGTTAGTGTCCCAAATCGCCACTTTGTAATGTCCTCTTTGAAAATATACAGGATTTTTTTGGATGTGTACCCAGATGGGATGGGACTTGATAAAGGCGATTTGGACTCGTAACCCACTGGTCTGTTAGGTCTTGTGTGGTCTGGTTTAGTGTCCCGACTCGTCCGACAGGTCTTATTAATCTTAAGCCAGTGATCGGCTATGTAGTCAAATGTCCAATGGGGTGGTGGAAGCCACAACAGCCAATGGAAGGTCAGGAACATTGAGCATGAGGAATCAACATTTCTTCTTTAGATAATATTTTTGTGGACTAAAGGTTGAGACCACATTCGCTAGTTATATTTTGTAAAGGTACGATTATGGTCTAATTTAGGGCTTCAGATAATTCCACATTAACGAAATACAGAAACCTGCGGAGTAGAGACTACAAGAAAACTATTCTTAGAAATAAAGATAAGACTTTCCCAGCCCATGTGGAAGAACATCTTGGTAGGGGGGAAAGTGGATTTCCAGTATACGTTTTTATGGTAAGATTATGTTTAAAATCATAATTAATGTGCTCCGGAAAATCATTACACTTCCAAAAACCAAGCAGCGTGTGTTCCATTTTTCCAGGGTTAAATAAAAACAGAGGACCAGATTTCAAAGGGATTGAAACGGGCATTTGCCACTGGAGATTAAAGTGTTCTTTGCTAATCAACCAAAACTTTTGCAGTCATCGATCCAGCTTGATGTGACATGAGCGGTCTGGAATTATGTGGGGCTTCATCTTTTAACAGTTTCCCTTCTGCAGACCAATGCTAAGCAAGTGGTAGGACACTACTGCTGTGGTTATTGAACTTATAACAATATGTATGGAATTGAAAAATTGCGCAAACACTTATACAAATCCAGGGCACCGGACTTGCTAATACTTCTTATTTTGTTAGTATGGCCTCTTACTTCATAAAATCAACTTTTTAAAATTATGTATAAATCATTTGCAAGGTCATTCTGGCTCCACATGCACACATTGGATAGAAAATTTAAGAAGATTACCGCAGTTATGTGATGGATCTACGAGGTAATCGTCCCTGGTTATATTGTTGGAGTTTGATCGTAGATTTCCTTTAAGATCAACATTAATTTTTGACTTTTAATGACCCATGTTTACCAGTAATACTAGGTACTCATTTCTAGAAGATCATTGTGGGACCAAAATACAGTGCTACTGGTGTCTGTTTTAGAGCTGGGTATGTCATTCCAGACAGCCAATCAACAGTGAGTGATGATGCTCCCCATCCTACACTTGGAGGAGCAGGCTACGTCAAACATCAAGCTCAGCTAAATGATTTAATCGATGGTGCTGAGGTTCCAACTAAACAACTAAACTAACTACCCTCTTAAAATATTGCTAGTAGCAAGAGTCGTGTAGCAGCACCGAATATGCACTACTCCATCAATGGGTCCAGCAGAGGAACCTCCTATAGCACAAATGGTCTCAGTTCGATACTATTGAGCCTGTTCGCGTTGACACAGCAGAATCTGTGAACAAATATCTTAAGATGTTTTTTACTTTTTTTTCCACGTCTAGAAAACTTAAACCCAAGGACACACTTTAACAGTTCCATATTCTATTTTAGACTTAATCTCAGATTAAAAAGCTCGTCTGTTTAATTTCGTAAACGTATGGCCATCACCTTGAGATGTCTACAAATCCACTCGATTGATTACTGTCTAGAGTTAGCTTTTGAAAAATAAACTCATCAAGAAAAAGCTGAACAAAACTAACAGGAGCGGTTTACAACTCCAAACAGGAAACATCAAAGTCTGGCCCAAACAGAGTCCAACCACCAAAACATTAAACCACGCACACCCCATTTCAAATATCAACAGTTCTAAACAGCACCAAAATACAACAACTTAAAAAAAAGTAGCCAGTTTAACCGAGGCCTTGCCCACACTCCTCTAAAATCCAAGGACAGAAGTCAAAACTGCAATAAGCAAAGGTATTCCTAACAATCCCAAACAACCAGGGTATCTCATCAACCGGTCATTGAACAAAAATCACAACCAACCCCCATGTCCCTCCATGACCTCCACTACTCCCAATCCAGCTGCTTAAACACCATCATAACAAAGGACCTCAAAAAACCCTACAGATACACATCCTTGTTCCTTTGCTCACCTTCCTACACACATCACTAACTCAATATTAACAAAGTTTGGTAATTTCTTTTACCTACCCACCAACCAACTTTCCAACGTTCCAAAAGTATACAGACAACATGATTCTAGAAATAGTCTTGACCACTCACAGACCAGATAACCCCTTGATTCAGGGCCGGATTAGGGTGGTGGGGCCCTCTGGGCGCAAAGTCTGTGGAGGGCCCCCAGTGAGTGCAGCGTGGCATACTCGTTCATCCTGCTCACTATCCACTATCCCGCAGTAACACCGCGACATACAGCCGCCTCATCCCGTAGTTAACACAGCTACATGCAGCCGCCTCACCCCGTAAATCACACAAACGCATCCCGTAACAAGCCCTACATCACGCCGCCTCGTAACAACAGTCTACAGGCCCTCCCTACAAGCACCGCCCCTCGCCCCCAGTAGAACAAGCTACATACACCGTTCCTCATCCCCAGGTAAACACAGAGATACAGACGCTCGCCCTCGAACCCCTCACAGTAAGAACACATAATTACAGCAGCGCTCTACGCCACCCGAGTAGAACCACAGTACATACAAGGCCTCCCTGAACCCACCAGTAAACCATTGCCAGACAATACACCAGCGCCGCCCACCCCCAGTAACACAGCTACAACAGCCGCCTCCCCCAGTAGTAACACAGCTACATAACAGCGCATCATCCTAAGTAAACACAGCTACATGCAGCGCGCCTCACCCCAGTAACCACATCTACCAAACAGCGCCCTCCCCTTGTAAACAACGCTACATTACAGCCGCCTCGGCCCCAGTCAAACACAGCTAATAACAGCGCCTCATCCCCATAACACACGCTAAATACAGCCACCTCGCCCCCAGTAATCAACAGCTACTACAGCGCTCATCCCAGTAAACATAGCTATACAGCGCCTCGCCCCACGTAACACAGCTACATACAGCCGCATCATCCTAGTAACACAGCTTACAGCCGCCTTGCCCTACACAGCTCCCACCCACCAAACGACCAGCGACAACAGCCGCCTCACCCCCGTAAACAACACAACAGCCCCCCAATAGTCCACAAGCTAACAGCCGCTCATCCCTAGTTAACCACAGCTACGAACAGCAGCCCCTATTCCCTAGAACACAGCTACATAAGCCACCTCGCCCCGTAAACAGCTACATACAGCCGCCACATCCCCAGTAAACACAGTACATTACAGCCGCCTCAGCCCCACGTAAACCACAGCTACTAACAGTCCCCCTCAATCCCTAGTAACACAGCTACATACAGCCGCTTGCCCCCAGCTAACACAGCTACACACAGCCGCCTTCAGCCCAGTAACACAGCTTACATAACAGGCATCCTCATCCCTGTAACACACGACTACATACAGCCGCCTCGCCCCCAGCTAACACAGCTACATTAACCACCTGCCTCACCCCAAGTAACAACAGTTACATAACAGCCACCTCCCTCACCTAAGTAACACAGCGTACATACAGCCGCCTCGCCCCCAGTATAAACACTGCTCATACAGCCACCTCGCCCCCAGTAAAACCACAGTACATACAGCCACTCGCCCCCAGTAAACAGCTAACATACAGCTGCTCGCCCCCAGTAACACAGACTAAAACAGCTGCCTCGCCTCACCCAGAAATACACACTACATACAGGCCGCCTCATCCCCGAGTAACACAGCTCATACATCCGCCTCATCCCAGTAGTAACACAGCTAAAGACAGCTGCCTCGTCCCTAAGTACACAGCTACATACAGCGTGCCTCGCCACCCAGATTAACACCAAGCTACCTACAGCTGCCTCGCCCCCCCAGGTAACAGCAGCTACGACAGCCGCCTCGCCCCAGTAAACCACAGCTACAACATCCGCCTATCCCACCGTCAACACAAGCTAACATACAGCGCCTCATCCCAGTGAAAGAGTGTACACAGCTAACCATACAGCGCACTGTCCCCAGTAACAAAAGCATACATACAGCCAGCCCTCACACCCAAGCAGTAACACCGCTACATACTGCCGCCTCGCCCCCAACCACCACACAACAAACGCCTCGCCCCAAGTAACACCACTAACATACCCGACCTTGGACCCAGTAACACAGCCGCCTCACCCACGTAGATAACACAGCTACACACAGCAGCCTCGACCACAGTAACACATCTTTATATAAAACTTCAACGCTACCAGATTGCAGTCCCATTGAACATACATAGCCCGCCACCAGACCACAACCAGTCCTGCAGTTATACAATTACACACTTTTACAACTGATTATACCACAAAACGTTCATACACTGGTATGCTTTGCACCCCATATATACAACGTATACACCCACACATTTATGTATCCATATACATTTATGAACACTTACACAAGGTATACTCGTAACTCATAAAGTGATATACACCACAGACGGTTTATAACTCATCACCAACATATATACACTGGACCAATATATTACCACATACATGCAGTATTAAAAAACACCCGATCTCACAATTACAGCAAATACACACACATGTCAGTTATACCAGCATGTTCACACACATACGGGAAATACACAACAACACACACACACATTCAGACACCAGAGCATATACATTACATACCACCATACAACGCATTAAAACAATAAGTACAGAATACTGATTACTTTAAATGGTGCACATTATATCTGCTTATACAAATATATGCGTCGTTAAAACGTATATGAACTTACACTAGATATATACAATAAATACAGATATACAAATTATTACACAGAAGATGCATTGTATAACATTACCACAGTACATTATATACACAGTAGATGCATATATACACATATACACAGTATATAAACATTATATACACAGTAGATGCATATATACACACATATACACAGTATATAAACATTATATACACAGTAGATGCATATATACACACATATACACAGTATAGAAACATTATATACACAGTAGATGCATATATACACACATATACACAGTATAGAAACATTATATACACAGTAGATGCATAAATACACAGTATATACACAATTACACATATGTACAGTATATACACAGTATATACACAGTTACACATATATACAGTATATGCACAATATACACAGTATATACACACAGTATATATACTGTATATACATATATAAACACAATATACACCATATATACACAGATAAATACATATTGTATTTA